>MNCI01005676.1:283342-323105 GCA_015680685.1 Gnetum montanum | reverse complement strand
GCAACACTTAGCATCATTTTTCACAAATCACGCGGGGGAGTTTTTCAAATTTTTCTCTACAACTTGTGAGTGTGACACCCTTGCTTTTCTACCTATATCTCACTCACTGGTACTCCGATTTTAATTTCGTCTAAACTTGCTTGAACCCAAAGTGTTCAGATTACTTATGGGGGAGGGACACACGCCGAATAGCACATAACTTTTTTAGAATTTATCATCGCCCAAAGGACATTATCAAGGGTAATTAGCTATAACATTTAGAATAATTGTGCTAAAAATAATTAAATCCCCTTAAGTACATTGGGAAACTAAATTTGGAAACCACCTAAGTAAAAAGGACCCACTATTATAATCTCTTGGGAAACATCATATGGAGATAAAATAAGTTAATTAATTAAGGAAAGCAGTAAGGTATAACTTAACTTTAGAAGCAACCGTACTAACACTTGACCCTGTGTGATTGCAGATGGCCCCGAAACGTGGATAATAGGAAGGTCCTGCTCAAGGTGGAAGTAAATGACCTAGGAGAGGTGAAGAAAGGGTCCCTGTTGGACAACATGTAGAGCAGGAGAAACAATCATTTAGCATTCATCAAGAGGACCCTCCTACCATACAATCCAGGAAGCAGAGGGAGGAGCTACTACAATGCCTGAACAGGGACAACATCTCACATTGCCCCAGGATTGTGTTCAGGCGATCCACAAAAGGTCCACATTCACTGCAGTGATTGTGGAATAAAATTTTAAATATTTGGTAGAGTTCACTCCCGATGCAGTTAGGGATCACCTCAAAGGGTCTCCCTTATGGCCTACCCTCTCTGAAAGTAGTGCTTGGTACCTAGGGGAGACGTACCAATTCTGCCACAATAGAGAACAAGGCACCACCATTAATATTTGTGGTGTGATAGACGATTTCTTCATGTAGGCCATTTTGGAAGTATTAAACCTTCTGAATACAGGGCCCAAGGTCGCTCAGTTGTTTACCTGTTCAGACCCTGATGTGCAATGAGTCTCGTTGGAAAGGGCATATGGCAAGGATAAGACATTTGGAGAGTTGACGACGAAAGAGCAGATCTACTTCAAAATTGGAATGTATCAACTCTTCCCTGTGAAGGGCTTAAAAAGAATCTCAACATATGCATCAAGAGAATGTACAGTGCTGATGGAAAAGGTTAATGCTAACCTACCTCATCTATACCTTACGGAGATCCTGAGGCAGTTTGAAGAATGAAAGACAAGGAAGCTTACCTTACCCTTCCCTTGTCTTATCAGGAAGTTATGCCAATGTGCTGGTATCAGAGGATACACTAATGATGTCCTCCGAAAAGCCCAAAATTCTTCATATGCTAAACTGTTAAAGCCACCAACCGCAAGGAAAATCATTGGTGAGACGCTGGGACCAGAACAAGAACAAGAACAAACGATAGGGTCAAATGTAACTAAACTTGCAGGCTGCAGCCAACCTCCAAGTATGGGACTTAGCCAATAATAGGAATCAAGGCCCAGCACAGACCAGGATCAACCACCGCCGCCGCAAGATTACAAACCGTCGATGAGCCATCTTAGGACCATCACTAAGACGATCAGTTGGGGAAGTCGTGATGACGCAAATCTCTTCCGCGTCATTGATGATGCCATACAGCCCATAGTTTCTTTAGATCATGCAAGGGATGAAGTGTCTATTCATACCAGAGGAGAGGAAAGTACTTGGTCACAACAGATCTCAGGAAATGTAGCATCTTTCCAAGTGCAATTAGAAACTAGTGAAGAGGCCACTCTGGTGGTCATGCAACACCAGGATGTCATGGGAGCTGTAGAAGTGGTCATAGATCACATTAAAGAATCATTCAATGTACCTGTTGTTCCACCAAAAAATCTCACAGGAGCACGAGATGCTCAAACTTTGGCCAGAACCTCAATGACTCCTGCAGAACATGAGGATGTGCTTGATCGATTGCTACAGATAGGACAAATAATGATGTCCCTATTTGACATCCCTCAAGATGTTATGGAAATTCAATCAGACCTCATTTCCACCAAGGGGAAGCTGGTATTGACAGAGGCGAGGGCCAAGCATGTTGAAGTAAATGTGCAGAAATTGCAAGAGCAAGGGCCCTACAAGCAGCACAACGAGACCCTTTGCAATTTGTTCTTGTAGACCAGCTAAACAATTTCAAAACTGAGCAACTAACCAAACTACTAATGGAGAATAAGAAGGTGGCTGAAGAAAAAGAGAAGGATGTTTGGGATGCCTCTGTAGCATAGGTGCAAACTCATATGCATATCAAGGAACAGGAGGAAAACAAGCAGCTTGTTGCCGAAAACCTTCAATTTACCTTTGTGGAGAAGCAAAAGAATGTTCTCGAAGAACATTTCCATCAATTGCAAGAATAGTTCATCCGAGTCAACCAAGACATGAGCCATTTAGCCAAGGAGAATCAAACCCTCTCAATGGAGGAGGTACGTGCAATCCGTCAAAAAATAGCTATTGAAATAAACGCATGGTAAAATGAGGCTCAACAGCATGAAAAGCTAAAGGATCACTTTTGAGACCAAGTGGGGATGTATAAACAAATCCTTAACAAGGAGATCCATATGGCCAAGGCCCACATCAATGCTATCAGTGCTCAACACACTAACTGGCGGGCCATATTGGACACATATGCATTAGCCCACCAAGCAGAAGTTAAGAACCAGGACCTACAGATCCAAGATCTTACAGAATACATGCAGTTGGCAAACCTATGATATGCCAACCTTGCCATGTTAACAATAGGACGCCCGAGAATAGAGCTCGAGCAACAGGTAGCTACCACCTACATCAAATGTGAAACAGAATTTGTAGAATGCAAAAAGATATTACAAAAATTGGAGATTTCAAATTCTGAACTTGAGGTGGTGAAGGAAAGCTACTAGGGATAAAAAAGATGTCACAACATATTTGGCTCAACAGCTTGCAAATTTTCAAAAGTATAGAGACAAAGCCAGAGCCTACGAGGAGGAACGACAAGTATTTGCAGCCTAGTATGTCAAGGCAAATCAAATGTTTCTGCAACTACCCTGCCCATGGGAAGTGCTGACTCCATCAAACATTGAAACATTAGCATGGACAGCACAGGATCCTTGGACCAAAGAGGAGAAACACCAGGCCATACTTCAACGCCATTAAGACCCAAGACCTAGAGCACAAGACAAGGGGAAAGCACCTATGGAGGAGCCACCGCCACCAGGAACTACATGAGTTCCACCAATTTTGTAGTTGAAGAGCATTCTTTATGTTGTGTCTCAATTTTTTTGACTCCACACTATGGCATGAATCCATTCTAGTCAGTCAATAATCCCATACCTATCCACTATGTAATCAATGGAGCTTGTTCTCACTTTAACTAGAGGACGAGTTTGAATTTAGTCATGGGGGTATGATGAGTCGCCATTTAGTAAACCGCGATATCTTGTATGCAATATTGCAGCCTGTCTCCTCATCTATAAATAATAGGTAGACAGTTCTGATAGATAGTTCTTCATTAGTTTTAGTTCTTAGTTTAAGAGTTAAGTTTTAGTAGTTCTTTCTCTCCCAATGCATGCCCGCAGTGTGGTGATTGTAATTGTACGGCATCCTTATTTGAGTGTGACGTACTTGGACATGCACATGATTGGAAATAAAGATCAAGATTACTTCATCATTGCAACATTCACTTAGCTTAATTATTTAATTAATTGTTATTTACTGCTTTCTTAGTTAATCTCTTCTCACCCTAAACTCCTATTAAATGCAGAATGAGTACAACTTGATTACGAGCATTTAAGTGTGACTACTTGGTAACCCAGTAGCGTACCAAGGATCTGCGCTTGGTAATCCCAGTGGTAGTTGTGCACGAAGTCCAAGATGTGTATGGATGATCAAGGAACAGATTCTCATCACACTTAGGCTAGCTTAGATTCTCTCACCCTCTCTCTCTTAGTTTAGTTAATATCATTTTCCATTACACCCAGGAGTAGCGTTAGTATAGGAACACATCATACACCTTATTCTGGACAAAACCATATGTGACAAAGTTAACACTAGTCCAGATGGGAAGACAGCGAACTGTGACCTAAGGATAATTGTCTTGATACCATAACTAGCCCATCTATAGAGTTAGACCGGATCACATGTGAGACACTCGTATTCGTATGGTTGAGTATAGGGGTATCTCGCCACTCATCACCCTTTACAAATCCATAACACTGCTTTAACTGGCAATCCCTAAGACGTTATGCCTCAGTGGGACCATAATCCCTGGCATCACTATCTTGCACCACATACTTAACATGAAGTCCTTGGAGGCCCCATCATATAAGCATTTGTTGAAGCATTGCAGGAATGGATCAATCAAGCAGTAACACAATGTTGCCCTCCATGTCACACCACCACAACTATTCATCTTGGTGTAAGATGTAGGTGAAATTTGGTACATACTTATCAAGATGAGCATATACCACTCTGTATTATTAAAGCACTAGCCAATGTACTTTGTCAGATTTGGGTGGAGGATCTCTCCTGTGAGAAGAAGACATTTTATGTTAGAAAAATAAAAATGTAGTGTGCTTCTTAAAATTGTTGTAGTAATCTTGAGATGTGATATGACTCTAAGGTTCATTTTAATAATTTGAATAATTTTTCACTAGTCCTAGATAGCACACATAATAACTAAAAGGTCTCTGGCAATGATGCTGATGACCAGTAAGGTATCCCTATGCTCAACCATACGAATACGAGTGTACACGCACGATCCAATCGAATTCCAAGGACTAAGTGCTTATGCGCCTTTTTGGAACAAGGATGGGTTAGTCAATCATTTTCTTCCCAAGCTTACTTGTATAGCACAATTGTATGGTTAAGTAAACTTGAGGTACATGATTTTTATAGTTTTTAAGTATTTATGTCCTAGTGCTACAAAGGGAGGAGAGAGATAACTAAGTAACTAATTTTGATTTAACTACTTAACTATGCTTTAACTAGTCCTAACACCAGCATCCGTTCTCACTTGTCGTACACATCCTGAACTAGTGCAACACTATTGGGATTACCAAACGCTAATCATTACTAGATTACCAAGTGTTACACGCATGCCCCAAGTGATCATACAGAGTGTGCTTACTTAGGAGAGTTGCAGGGTAAGAGAGAGAACATTAATTAACTAAGGAAAGCATTAAGTAACAGTAATTAACATTAATTAATCTATTTTGAATGTTGCAAGGTTTATCACAAATTTCATCTTTATTGCCATACATAAGGTGTGCTCAGGTACACAATGCTCGAATAAAGATCTATTCACTTTATGACTCTTACTACAAGCACTTAGAAATAATTCTATCTCTGGAAAGGAAAAAAGGCAAGAGTTTGGATAAGGGACTAAGACTAACTATGCAAACCAAGTGCGCCTACCTCTTATTTATAAGTAAAGAGGCAAGCCCCGATATCGCGTACGCGATATTACTTGGAAGGCATCAATATCGTGTACCCAATATCGCGGCTCATCATACCCCCACGACTGAATGAAAACTTGTCCCCGAGTTCCTTACAAAATATTGGAAAGGTATGGGATTATTGATTGAATGAGAACTGACAGCGATAGGGAATAACAGACTCAAAGTGCCTAGTGAACGGATCGACAAACATATTACAACATTAGTGTTCATGCCCTTTGTGGTGAACACTGTACATATATGACATCCAGACCCTCATCCGATAGTTTGAAGAGAGAGTAAAGAAAATGAGGCGCGTTGCTACCGACATCACAATTGCACCTTCCATTGTTTATCCATAGCCACGTAACCAAACTTGTTCCCAGCATAAATGCTCCAGCTCCAGTCCATCCTGAGTGCTTCCTCCAATCCCAGTCCATAGTTCATGTAATCACACAAAACACAGTTACAAATGAGCAAGGATAAGTAAACCATAATGCAGTTGATACCTTGCCTCAATATAAAGCGCATTGGCTAGGTTGTGGTTATGGTAGAAACTAGGTTAGAGGTTTATCATAGATAACTACCCAAGGTGTAGGGGTGATGCAAGTAGTAGAATGGAAAAATTTGTAATAGGGTCCCCACAACTAAGAGCGAACCTCCGATAGCAATAGGGTGGAAAAGTATAGGGAACAAGAAAAATGGGAAAAATAACAATGGCGAGGCCAATAAAATGGATCTCATGGATGGGGATGAAATGAGAAATTAATGATTGCAAGAAATGTTTAAGGAAAAGAATTTAATAATTGCACCATAAAGGAATGTCAATGGGTCCTTCCCAAAGTAGGCTCATGCCCTTTATGCCTTGACAAACCCAAAAACCAAAGAGTCCATAGGCTCTAGGAATGACATATGAAAACAATGGTTAAAGACTGACCCATAAGAATTTACCAAAGAATAACAATGTGTAAACCAGGAGATAGACTATTAATAAAACCAACAATGAGTTGGAAAATGGGAAGAAAGATGGAGTAGAAAATGGAATGGAATCCCAAGAACAAGGTTGTGTAAAGTCCCTTGTGTATTTTATGGTTAAGGTGACTGAGGAGAACTCATTCCAAATCTAAACTCACACCAACCACATTCAATGACCTTGCATCAGTACACTTGGCCAATCCATCCCCTTGAAATAACAAGAATGCTACTCCAAAGAGTTACCACCATTCCAAAGAGAGCGAGATGGAGAAGCAGGAAGCGAGAAAGGGCCTTAGTTAGAGGGAACCTTCAGGCATGGGCAACATATCTCTCCAGTGTCATTACGAGTGCTTGTAGCCCAGATTTTTTTATTATGTCTAAGGGGTGTGCTTTGAATGCTCGCCAGTTTTTTTCTTTTCTTTTTTGCATGAGAACCACACCATGCAAAGACTTATTTGATTTATTCAACTTCCTAATGTTTGGTCATCGGCGTAATGGTGGAGAACCCATGAAAAGCATCCAAGTACCCTAGAGGCAGGTGCATGTGCATCAAATCCCCTTGAAGTCACACCCTTTTCAACCATTGAATCCTTCCTTGGTTTGAAGAATACAAAGCCACCAATTCATTAATAAGTTTATTTAGAAAAAGGGACAGTACAGTTCCAAAACCAAGGGAGACCATGGATTTGAACAAAGGAATGGAAAGTATGGACTCATTGCTTGTTTTATCAAAAGAACCATATCATAGTATCAACATTGAAAATCAAGGGTGAAAACCCAACATTAACAATCAACACCATTATAGTACAATCCACCATCATGAGCACTTATTGTATGATGTATGAAAGTAAATCAAATAAAGAAATAGGAAAAAATGGGAACGATGGTGTAAACCAAAAATAAATAAAATTGAAAACAAATGTGTAAAATAAAAATACAAAAAAAGGAGCTGAGGGTTTAGAATGGTTAGCATTGGTGGCCATCTCCCCCACAACTGAGTTGGAAGGAGGAGATCCAAAATAACGAGCAGGGTTGTCCACCAACAAAGGTAGTATTGGTACTGGCTATTCTAAGCTCATGGAAAGGTTTGGTTTGTTGGATGTTGACCAACAATTTCTTATCTAGGCTCTTAGGTTTGTAAATCATCATGACCCCTAAAGGAAAAGTTGCATCAATAGTATAAGGTCTTTTCCACAGCGTTTGAAATTTAGTGCGTTGTGGCACGTGTGTGGGATTCCAGTATAGAACCTTATCTCCTGGTTGATATTTAACTTTTCTAATTTTTAGGACATGATCTCATTTATTGAAGGCCTTATGCAATTCATTAGATGATAGGGTGGCTGATCAGTTCTCATCTAGCAAGTTAAGGATCATTAACCATTCTTTTTATGCTAGATCAAGGTCAAGGTTGAGATCACACGTCATAGATAGTGTATAGAGTTCTGCTTGAATGGGAAGCATTGGAAGTTTCCCATACACTAACTCATAGGGAGAGTAGCCTAAAGGGAGTTTTCATGTGGAGGGGTATGCCCAAAGAGCATCATTCAGTTTGGTCCTCCAATCTCTCCTATACTTGCTAATAGTTCTTGTCAATACTTTCGTAATCTCCCTATTGGTGACCTCGGCTTGACCGTTCGCTTGAGGGTGGTATGGAGTAGTCAGTTTGTGTTCAAACCATAAGCACTGCATTAGCTTTCAAAAAGTTGCACCTGTAAAATGTGTGCCAGTGTCAGAAATAAGTGCATGAGGCACACCAAACCTGTTTACGATTTGTGGTTGAACAAATCGTGCAGTTGTAGATGATGTACAATCCTTAACAGTGGTTGCTTCTGCCCATTTTGTAAAGTAGTCAACAACAACAACAATGTAAGCTTTTCCATTGGACATTGATGTAATAAGCCCCATAAAATCAATTCCCCATATGTCGAAGGGTTCTAAAGGTTGAATCCATTGTTTCAGACCCTCCATTTTAGTAGTCATTTCCCCATCACGTTGACAGCGCTCACAAGATTGGACGAAATGATGGGCATCCCAAAACAATGTAGGCCAATAATATCTTGCAAGTATGATTTTAATGGTTGTTCATCTCCTAGCATAATGACCCCCACAAGGACCCTCATGAGCATCTTGAAGAACTCATAGTTGATTTATATCGAGAACGCACCATCAAACCAAGCCATCGGGACATAGATTATAAAGTTGTCCATTGATCTTCATAAAATACTTGGCTCAGTGAAGGAACTGTTGTTTCTTTTTAGCATCTAACCCTTGTGGTGTTTGTTGTGTAAGAAGATAGGTGAAAATACTACTATACCAGTTTGTTTCCATGGTCAATTAATTAGTTACTACACTTACAAAGAGAAGTTCATCATGGAAATGATTAGAAATTGGATACTCATCCTCTTTGTTATCCCATCGCAATCGAAATAAATGATTAGCAACTACATTCTTGGTGCCTTTATGATTAATCATTGTAAGATCGAACTCTTGTAAGATTACAAGCCATCGTATGATGTGAGGGCTCACCATTGGTTTATTCATTAAGAACCTTATTGCACTATGATTCATGTCCATGAATACCTAATAGTCCAAGACATAGTGCCTAAATTTTTCTAGTACAAACACTATAGCCATTAATTCTTTCTCTGTTGTGGTGTAGTTAAGTTATGCACCAATAATACTCCTACTTGCACAGTGGATGTAATAAGGACATTTTTTATCATCTAACTCTATAAGTATGGCTTCTAAAGCATAGTTGGACACGTCAATCATTATGTGGAATGCTTTGGACCAGTCAGGAGCTTGTAGAATGGGTGTTTCTACAAGCTTCTATTTTAAAGTTTGGAAAGCAAGTTTTCATTCCCTAGTCCATTTGAAAGGTACGTCCTTTTTCGTTAGTTCAACCAATGGTTTTGTAACCTTTGAAAAGTTCTCAATAAACCTTTTGTAGTAGCCAGTGTGTCTAAGGAATGATCGAATATCTTTTACAATTTCAGGTTGCTGAGTGATTCCTTGGATAACTTTGATCTTTTCAAGGTCTACCTCTATCCTTATTTGTGAAATCTTATGCCCTAATATGACGTCTTCTTAGACCATTAAATGGATTTTATGCCAATTTAGCCTTAAATTGATTTCTCTCTTTATTACTTGCTCTAATTAGTCCAAGGCTTAATCAAAGTTTTCTCCATAAGTGGAGAAGTCATCCATGAAGACTTCCACACCATTTCCTATCTACTACTAGAATATGCTTAGAACTAATCGTTGAAACATTGCAAGGGCATTGCACAAGCCAAACAGCATCTATTTGTATGCAAATGTTCCCCAAGGACTGGTGAATGTAGTCTTGGCTTGGTCTTCTAGGGCTATTTTTATTTGGTTGTACCCACTGTACCCATCCAAAAAACTATAGTAGTGATGGCTTGCAATGATGTTTAAGACTTGGTTGATGAATGGCAATAGAAAGTGGTTTTTGAATGTTGCCATATTCAGTAACCTAAAATCTATGCACACGCTCCATTTACCTCCCTTTTTGGGCACAATAACTAAGGGACTAACCAATTAACTATCAATAATGGGGTATATGAACCTAGCTTTTAGAAGCTGTTTGATTTCTTCCTTAATCACTTGCTTAAGTTTTGGGTTTAATCACCTCTGCGATTTTCGTTGAGGCTTCATGGAGGGGTCGGTGTAAATTCTATGTTAGCATATCCTAGGATCTATTCTGGTTAATTCAAGATATGACCAAGCGAAGGCTTTCGACCATTTTTTTTCATCCTCATTAGTCTCTCTTTCTGTTGAGGAGTGAGCTTCACATTAATAATTACTAGTTTTCCATTCCTAAGAAATGTCTACTCCATATTAGTGGTCAATGGTTTTAACTCAAGGGGCTCCTACTTAAACTTATCAGGGATTTCCAACTTTCCCTAGTTGATATTTTCAATGTCAATACTTGGAAGTTGGCGATGGACTTGCTCTAATGTGTCTATGCTATCGATGTAAGCACAAGTCAAACCCTAAGTTGGTTCTATGCATATAGTTGAACTACTCTCTTAATCAGCTATCAGCCACTGGATGCCTTCTTGTCTTGTGGCTGTTACATACAAGCATCTTTGTATATTAGTCACTCGTGCACACTGATTGCATGTAGGCAATGTTAAACATTGTACAAACCATGACTTTTGCACACAATTACACCTTATGTCACTGTATGCAATGCATGGAACTTTCTTTTTCTTGATCTTTCCAAACGTATTTTCCTTTGATATTTTCAAGGAAAGATCCTGGATTCCTAGGTGTGCATCAATTGTGCTTAGCCATGCTCTTCCCATTATGATTGGGAAGTTCCCCTTACCGTTATTCAATTGAATCACTAGGAAGTCAACTGGATATGACCACCCACAAATAGTGGTGACAATGTCCTCCACTAGCCCTAATGAGATAGTGATGGACTGGTTAGCCAACTCTAAATGAATGTTACTCTTTTTTAGTGGAGGCAGGTTCCAGGCTTTGTACATTTCTTAAAACATTAAGTTGACCTTAGAACCTGAATCCAATAGAGCTTTGCACAACTCATTCCCAGCAATCTGTAGATATATAAGAGGACTCCCATGATCAAAGAATTTCCTAGGAAGATGGCTATCCTTAATCCAATCTGTGATGGCATGAGTTAACATGACCATATGCTTTGGGTGTGGTGTTTGGCCTGAAGGGAGTTCCAAAGATTTGATTGGTAATGAGCCATCTAAAGGATTAGCCGCATGTGGTTGTAAAGGCTTAGTTGGACTATTGGTTCTGAAGAAAGGTCTTTTCTTCATGCGGTTGTCAGAACCAACAGTAGATTGAGAGTTAACATCCTTGTAACATTACGTTGCTGCGGCTAGGCAGGGAGTTCATCCTACATAGCTAGAGCAAGTGGTAATGGAGATATGGGTGGAAGAGGTGCAACCAGTTGAGAAGGATAGTATGTCTATGGAACATCACCCCTAGGAGAAGGAGTCCTATAGTACTCACAGGCTTGGTAGTGAGGTTGAGGAGTGACATGACTAGTAGATTCATGTGGAGAGATTGGTTGCTGCATGTAATATCCATACAGGTTAGGTTGACGATAAGTATACTGTTGTCATGGTGGTGGCATTCCCCATGATTTTGGGTGCTACCACTGTTGATACTACTCAGTTGGTTGTGGTGGAGTTCCACTTGGATAATACATTAAGGGTTGGTGGAACTATCTTAGGTTACATTGGGGATAAGGTAACCTTTAGGGTGTTTACCTTCTATTCAATAGTGGGTTGAGTGCATACATCCCAGACTCCTATAGATGTAAGATTATAGGGAAAAATCCCTTAGGATGGTTGTATTGGCATATCTCACGTCCACTATCAGTGTCTGTATCCAAATCCACAACCTCTTCAATGATGGTAACTTTTCCCTTACTCTTGTTACGTGTGTTTTTAGTTTCTTTCTTTTTCCTCTTTTCCCATTCACTACCTTGCTCTCTAGACTCTTCTACTATTTTGAGAATGATTAGAAATATATTATCTAGGGAGTCCCACATTTGGTCTGCCTTTACCAATACTTCAAATGCCAACTTTTGAATAGGAAAATTTTTCCTATTCACCATCTCTTCGAGTGGTGACTCTTCTTCATCCTCACAAAATCTTACTCCCATCTTTCAAAGGAAGGATCTCTTTTATATTCCTTCACACTTTCTCTTTTCTATAACTCACCTTCCTCTTTAGCAACATGCTATAATAATCTTTGTACTTGATGGATCCTAAGCTCAGATAGTCTTCCTTGGGCATAAGTCCCAAGGGTTCTTGGCGTTTCATGCCTAAGCCCATCTACGAGATGGCATAGTTAATCCCTCTGCGAATAACCATGGCCAGGACAACGATGTAACAGTGCATAATATCGGCCCATGGAAACATCCAAGGGTTCATGTCCTCCTTGTTTCTAGCTTTGGATTTGCTTTTGCAGGTTAGACACTCAAGAGTACATTTGGTGCTTATCGTTGAACAATTCTAACATGGTACTCCACTTATGAATGGATTCTAATTCTAAGGACCGGTACCAACTTTCTGCTTCTTTGATCAACCTCCGTGGAAAAAAATTTAATTTTTTCCATTCATTTTCTATGTTTTGTAAGGCACATGCATCATGAAATTCTTGTAGATGATTTTGAGGATCAGCATTGTATCCCCCTTCAAATTGTGGGATATTGTTCATGTCTAATCTCTTGATCATATTATCCCTTTGGTGCCTTGTTGGGATCCTAATGGCCTCAGTTATGTCTAACATAGTTCGAGTAGCGAGTAGGGGTTCATTGTGATCATCTCATCTATGGTGTTTATGATGCCCATATTGTTCCCTACCCTCCCTTCTTTCACAATGTGTTTCTCTAGAGTGCCCTTGTCCCCTTTCTCAACTATTTTGTCTATGACTCCCATTTGGCCTACCCTTATCCTTATGGTCTTTTTCTTTGTGACTGTGTCCAAATCCTAAAGGAGAGGATGAAGGAGATGATGAAGGTGAAGAAGAAGGAGGACTATCACCATGTTAGTGTCTGCTTCCTTCTCTTTGGTGGTCGAAGCCTCGATCGCAGTTATGATTGGAATGTCCATCTTTGTCATGTGTTCGTGTTTCTTTTTTAGACCCTTTATGTCTATCAATACTAGAATCCGGGTTATGGATAGTTGAGTAAAGATTTTGATACACAACCCCTTGATCGGAGTCAACGAGAGGAACATCAATGTGTGGATGATTGCCTGAGGTAGGTTCACCACCCTCATTTTCACTTAGGACATATGAAACATTCTACGATAACTTTTCCTTCATGGATTCATGACATCTCTCCTATTGTAAATCCCTTTGATGTTGTGCCTCCATGGGTTAATAGTCTCTCGAGTCATGATCATGCACAACATACTCTACCTGTAAGTGCTGCACACCAATTTGTGTGAGATCACAAAGAAGCATGCCCGGGACTAAGTGATCGGGAGGTAACACTATGTTACCTTCTAAATATCACCAACGCAGTTGTTCATCCTCATGAAGAATATAGGTAAGGTTTGGTATATACTCATCGGGATGAACATATACCACGCAAAATTGTTGAGGGACTTCCAGATTATCATGTGTACTATGCCTCCGATTGTTCCTTGTATCAGACCTAGGCAGTGAAACACTTTCGTACAAAGAAGGAGACATGATTGTCTATTTAGTGTGCAATGTATTATATATTATTATTATTACTTTTCCTTGTAACCAACCCTAATGGTTCATTCCAATGATGAGAAAGATTTCCTAAGTTCTAATTACCACACAAACTACAAAGTCCCTAGCAATGGCGCCAATGATGAGTGGCGAGGTATCCCTATGCTCAACTGTACGAATACAAGCATACACGCATGATCCGGTCGAATTCCAAGGACTAAATTCTTACACACCTTCATGGAACAAGGATGGGTTAGTCAATTGTTGTCTCCCCAAGCTTACTTGTATAGCAAAATTGTATGGTTAAGTAAACTTGAGGTACATGATTTTTATAGCTTTTAAGTTTTTATGTCATAGTGCTACAAAGGGAGGAGAGAGATAACTAAGTAACTAATTTTGATTTAACTACTTAACTATGCTTTAACTAGTCCTAACACCAGCATCCATTCTCACTTGTCGTACACATCCTGAACCAGTGCAACACTACTGGGATTACCAAACACTAATTATTACTGGGTTACCAAGTGTTACATGGAAGTAATCGTACTGAGTGTGCTTACTTAGCAGAGTTGCAAGGTGAGAGAGAGAACATTAATTAACTAAGGAAAGCATTAAGTAATAGTAATTAACATTAATTAATCTATTTTGAATGCTGCAAGGTTTATCACAAAGTTCTTCTTTATTGCCATACACAAGGTGTTCTCAAGTACACATGCTCGAATAAAGATCCGTTCACTTTATGACTCCTACTGCAGGCACTCAAAAATAATTCTATCTCTGGAAAGGGAAAAAGGCAAGAGCTTGGCTAAGGGACTAAGACTAACTATGCAAACCAAGTGCGCCCACCTCTTATTTATAGGCAACAAGGCAAGCCCCGATATCACGTACGTGATATTGCTTGGAAGACACTGATATTGTGTACTTGATATCGTGGATGCAATGTCGTAGCTCATTAGATGCCAATGATGAGTGATGAGGTACCCCTACTCCAAACCATACAAATCATAAGTGTTCATGTGTGATCTAGTCAAATTCTACAAACCTTAAGTTCTTAAGTACACTGGTTCTAAGACGTGAAATCTAATTGGAATGATCATTGTCTTCTCAATTTCACTCATGAGGTACAAGTATATGGTTAAGTGCAACTGAGGTATATGATTTTTATCATTTTGTATTTTATAAGTTTAATTGCCTAAAACAAGAATGGAAGGTATAGGAATTTAATATCTAATTAATCTACTACCTAGCTAGCCTAACATAAGTACCTATTTCCACTCTCCAGACACATCCTAAACGCATGTAGCACTACTAGGTTACCAAATGTTAAGCATTTCTAGTTTGCTACACATATGCTCAAAGTGGTCATTCTTGTGTTCATTAACAAGTAAAAATTAATTGCTTAATGAAAATGCATTAAAGTAAAGTGCATGAATATCAAATGCATTAAAGGAAACATTAATCTATTCTCAGTGCTGTAAGGATTATCAAAAGGGTTTGTTTTTATTCTTATCACAATGTTATGCTCAAGTACATCAATGCTTGAACAAAGATCCATACACACTTAAACTCTTGCTATGGACACTCAAAAAATATTCTAACTCTGGAGAAAAAAAATTGCAAGAGCTTTGCTATGCTATGACAAAAACTATATGAAAATCATGAGCCCAAGTACTATATTTATAAGATAGCATATACCCTGCAATATCAAATATTCGACTTCACGTCTTGGGATCTGATATCGAGTATCCAATATCGAAGCCAGTCAAAACATGATTCATCACTCCTCCTTTCCTTATATCACTTATAAAGCATACTCTTTTTTTAACTCAGAAGCTTCTATTGGTGTTAGATGCAATAAATTTTGGACAATTAATAATTCTAAAATGCAATGCCATACTAAAATTAGAAGATATTAGAAGCTTCATTGCCTTTCTAAAATTAAGCATTTCATATGGCATCTTCTTTAGGATGATCTTCCTATTGTACGATGTCTCATGTATAGGTCTGTCAAAACCTAAATGTATGATATTTAATTTTGCTGATAAGTTTCCTCATTCCTTTATAGTTGTATTTTTATCATGTATGCTTGGAATTTTTCCTCTCTTACTGTTAATGATATCATTTCTAATTAGAGAGATGCTTTTAGTAGAGATGCTCCTCTCCTTTCTAAGGAGTTTTAGTTTTTCTAAAAGTGCTTACGTCCTTGCATTTTGCATGCTATTTGCAAAATAGATGTTATATTTTTCATAATCATTGAACTATCCATGATGAGTTTACCATGCTCCCAAAAATTAACATTATTCAACTTATTATTTTTCTAGTTAAGTCTCAAGCTAGTAAGGTTTTACTAAAGGTTAATAATCTTCTTTAGCTAATGGAACCTTGAACTAGCACTTTCGCTAGAAACTTCACTTTGCTAATGCTTAAGCCTTAGTGTCAATCTGTATTGTTTCTCTTGTATCTTTGTTTTTCTCTTTCTAGTAATTAATAAAGAAGTTGTTAATAAGAAGGGAAAACTCATGATGACACTTTTATACAAGGTAAATGCTTGGTCCTTTTTCTACTCTAGAGGGGAGCAATTTTAGGATTGGTTATAAGGATAAAAAAATGCAATGGCATTGCGAAAACCATTAGGTCTTTCCTTTTCTTTATTCTTACTATGTTATTGAAAGAATATGTTGTATTTTTTATTATATGGGTTATTATTTATTTTTAATATAATTTCATTCTTAGGGTTTGACACCCCCTTTATCTTTAATATGAATGTTTATCATTTTATTCTTACTATGGGGATAATAGAATACTAAATTATTGAACTAGAGGTACACCCCAAGATATATAATTAACAAGATACATTACAAGAATTATATAGGAATAAAATAATGTTTTAGCTTTAACTCCAATCAAAAACCTCTTACCTAAGAAGACAATAAACTAACCGCTTAAGCCACCTATCATTAGCATTTTATACTTACACTAACTATAACCTTAAGATAATTTCATAAGGAGAAGTTGATTGATTAAGAATTTCTTTTCTAAAAATTACATCTTTTAATATATTAATTAATTAACTTGTTAATTTTTAACATCCAAATTAGAACATTTGCCTACAATAGTAAATTATCATAGACCATGAATCATACTAAATCATGGTCAAATCAATTAACCCCTTTTATGGAATAAAGGCAAAAAGATAATGGTATTTTCTAATATAATGAGCAACTAAATTGTAAACTAAAACTAAAATTGAAAGCAAAATTTTATGTATGTAGATCCTCTAGATTTATTGGATTGTAAAAATATACATGCTATGAGTTTTTAGAATATTATTAAGGAAATTCCCAGGTATTTTTGCTAACATTGGGAACAAATCAACTAAATTTGCAATTATGATATTCCATCTATGTCTAATATGTTATAATGTATGACATTGTAGGAAAATGTGGTCTTCATCCTCAATGTTGTTTATATTGCACAGTTGGCATATTTATTCTTCACAAGGAATTTTGTGTCATCTCCCTATGTCAACTTTGAGATGATGAGATCCCATTCATGCTTTGCTAATTATGCATCATCACTAATAAATAATAACAATAGATAAATAATTTTCCTTCGAATTAAGGCCTCCCTCGAGACTATTCAAATAGAAATGTTTTTCATCTTCTACATTATCATAAAGTTTTTGATATACTACTTATTTTACCAAATTGCAAACTTAGTTAGGATCAAAATAGAGAATGTACTCTTGAATGTTCCATTTATTAAACCATAGAACTCCCTCATGATGGCATCCTTTATCATAAGTTTCTATCATCACTTTTTTGGAATATTTATCCAATGATGATACAAAAAGATTATGACTATAGACTATAAACTAACAAATAGCTTCAACCTCTTACATCATCTTTACTTCAAAAAGCATAATATCATATTGTGCTTGTCTCTTCTCTTTAAATCCATCAAGTAGAAAAAGCTTTTAAATTTCTTCTATTTGTTTCTAATATTTATTTGATAGAGTAGAATCTCATACAACATACCCATAAAGAATAGTAGGTTGAATAATGGCATTACAAAATTATTTTTGGATATTCCAAGAAAGAATAAATTCCTTTTTATATTTTCTTTTTAAAGTAAATAAGGATTTCATAATACTTGCAATATGTTCATATCCTATAATAAAATTGTATATTTTATTACATATATCAAAAATCATGATTTTTATTTTTTGGACATTAACTTTCATTTCTGAATGCTAACAAAAGTCATCAAGAGTATTAAGCATTTACTACAATCCTTCCATTGAATTTGAAATTAAGGCAACATTATCAGCATAGAGTAAGAGTTTGACAACACCACTTCCAATTGTAATTGCAAATTGAATTGGTATTTTATGCATCAACTTTCTAAGTTTATCAATAAAAAGCCTAAATAAAGTAGAAGAAACATGACATCTTGTTACACTACTAATCTATTAAATAAAATTCTTTCTTGTCTATTTGTAAACTAAATGTATGCCTTTTTGTAAAGTTTTTAAATGGTCTATAATAATGTGTTGGGAACTTCTAAATTTTCTAGGAACCTACATATCTTCCTTCAAATGATAACATCATAGGCCTTAGAAAAATCTACAAACAAATAAAAAAAAATTTATGCAAACCTTTTATTCTATTAATAAGATATCTTAAAGTGATGAGATGATCTATAATAGAATATTATCACCTAAATCCTACCTAGGAAATTACACATATTTGATTTTCTTCAACCTAGCTTCCAAGCATAGATTTTAGAATAGTGTCCAAAAGCTTGACAAAAATATTGTTACAATTAACCTCTAATTAGTTAGATCTCTTTTTTCTCCTTTTTTTAAGAATCATAATTACTTTATTAATGCACCATTACTTTTCTACCCCACTTGCACTGCCAAATTTAACTTTTTTTAGATGCCATTCCATATTAGTAGCCCTCCCCATTATCATTTCTTCATATAAGTTCTTTATAACAGTATAATTTCCTAATGCCAATTGTTTATTCCATTCATTGTGTCATTAAAGAAATGAACAATGTACTATCATTATTATGAAAATCTTCTATTCTATCATCACTATGAAACAAAGATTCATAAAAATTCTCAATATCTTTGAGAGAGAAAGCATGGTATGTTCCCATCTTCCTTTGAAATGAATGCCAAAAATATTTGAGAATTTTCTTTATTATTTATAATAAAATATTTTGTCTTTTTGTGATAAATTCCCTCTTCTTAGTTTGAATCATATTTTTATGTCTTCATAATCTCTAGTGACTATCGAATCTTCAATAAAATTCTAGTTGTCTTTCATTCTTTATCAAACTATTATTGACTCTTTGTATTTTGGCCTTTAGACATATTTAACATAGTTGTAATTAGATTTTTTGTAAGACTCATACTTGGATTCCAAATTTTTTAAATTTCATTTTAAAAATCATCTATTATTTTTGCAATTATTATAAAGTGCTTATATCTCCTGAAATATCTAATATGTCATGTATCTATTAATAACATGAAGTAAAAAGGATGATGGCAAGATTTAATTATTTCTTCATCTACTTCAAAACATTGAATACTGCTAACATTGTTATTAGTTTCTAGGTGGAGCCACCCAAGAGCTGTAAAAGCTTCAATCTATAAAGGTCTTTCTTCTTTTCGACCTTTATGATCAAGCATGACCATATCACTAGATGATGATAGGTTATAATGGGGTCATGGTTTGTTTTCTTTTTTGTCTATTATGACTTGGTCATGACCATGTCACAAGTCTAAATAGAGACCACAAGAAGTAAAAATTCACAACTAGTAACCATGACTACAACATGAGTCATAATTGATGCTAAGTGCAACCTTAGCAATAAGATGTCATAGGGTAGGAGTAAGTTGCATTAAGCACTAGAGTTGAAGAGGTTATAGTATCAATTGCATGTCCAACAGGCTTTATCAAGAGGTTGTCAGGATGGTATGAGGGTAGTATGATCTTAGGGTAGTTACGTTGCTAGCAAAAAGGCCACTACCAGGCTACAAGATGAATATGAGCAAGTCACAAGGTCCACTTCTCATTAATTATAGCCACAAGGCCATTGTAAGGCCAGTGTGGCTCATATCCTACAATGGTAAGACAAATTTACATAAGGCACAAATCACACTAGCACTATGTGATGAGTGGCGAGGTACCCCTACACTCAACCATACGAATACGAGCGTTCACGCATGATCCGGTCGAACTCTGCAGATGGGCTAGTTGTGGTATCTAGATAGTTACACGTTGATCACAGTTCGCTGTCTTCCCACCTGGACTAGTATTTGCTTTGTCACATATGGTTTAGTCCAAAGTGAGGCGTATGATGTGATCCTAAACTAGCGCTACTCCTAGAGACAATGGAAAATAATCTTGATTAAACTAATAAGCAATAGGAAATGAAGTCTAAGTTAGCCTAAGTGCGGTGAGCATTCATTGCTTAATCATCCGTACACATCTTGGACCTCGTGCACAACTACTACTAAGATTACCAAGCATAGATCCTAGGTACACTACTGGGTTACCAAGTAGTCACACTTAAATGCTCGTGGTTAAGTCGTACTCATTCCACATTTAACAACAGGAATATTAAATGATGGTAAAGAAATATTAACTAAGAAAATAATAAATGACAATAACAATTAACAATAATAATTAAACAATTAAAACTATGTGAATGTTGTAATGATGAAGTAATCTCGATCTTTATTTCTGGTCATGTGCGTGTCCAAGTACGTCACACTCAAATAAAGGTGTCGTACAATTACAAGCATCACACTGCGGGCATGCACTTGGGAAAATAGTCTAACTCCTACGGAAACAAACTACAAGGGCTTCGCTACAACTACTCGAAAGATGCCTAAGTGTGGCAAAAGCACACTTATTTATAGGCTAGAACAGATGTTGTGTAAACACGGCTGTGTATACAGGGCCTAGTATATGGGGCCTAGTATACGAGGCCTAGTATACGCAATCCCCAATAACCACGATTCATTATACCCCCACGATTGAATAACAACTTGTCCTTGAGTCAAAGAAAGTGAGGAACAAGCTCAATTGAATACACAGTGGATAGGTATGGGATTATTGACTGACTAGAAATTTATTCATGCTGCAATGGATATGACAAAATTGGGACACAGACAAAAAATGAAAAAATTTATCAAAACTCATGTGGTTCCTGGTGGTCATGGTTCCTCCATGGGTCTCTTCCCTTGTCTTGCACATCAAGCTTCTGAGATTGATACCATTGAAGAAGCACTTGACATTTCTCCTCTTCTATCTGAGGATTATGAGCCGTCCATGCTGATGTTCCAATGTTTGATGGAGCCAACATTTCCCATGGGCATGGAAGCTATGGGAATACTTGATTGGCCTTAACATGCCATGCCGCAGATAGCTATCATTCCTCTTCATAGGCTTGGGCCTCGACCTCTCCACCTTTCTCTTGGCTAGCTTGTGTAGTGATAGGAGGTCCCTGATAGATGTTGAATGATTGTGCCTCCTACTCTGCACGTTCTACATGAGGTCCTTGGCTTTTACCTCCCCCTGGGCATTTAATTGCACCTTGAGAAGGTCCTCCTTGTTGTCCTCTTTTTAGGGCCATCTATAATCACACAAAGATCAATTGTTAGTAAGGTTATTGAAAGAAGTTCAATTATTTCATACCTTACTTATTTCCTTAAGTAATTGTTGAATTCTTTGCTTAGTGTGATTTTAGAGTTAGAAAGTTTTTCAACAAAGTTGCTCTAAAAGTTTAATGTTGGGCCTGGTTTGTTTAGGTGACACATCAAAGGACACGTAATGGTTTTGAGGAACATTTGATAAAATGATGACAAAGGAAAGAATAGATTTGGCAATGAAGTACTTGGAGGGTATAAAATGATGTGGTGATGTGCAGAAAGTACAAATTACAAAAGTCACACAAGTGGGTCCTCCCCAAAGCAGGTTCCAACCTATAATGCCCTTGCGTAACCACACCTTAAAATGTCCATAGGCATTAGAAGGGTTAAATGTAATCTATGTCGATGCAACAAAACACACACATGTTGATACCACCGTGATGATATATGAATTCAATGCTATACAAGACACGAGTCACAATTACATGAATAGCAAGATGAGGTGAATTGTAGAAGGGATTGCAAAGATTGGGACATGAGGTAACTGACTCAAGCATAATGAATTCACTGTGTAAGGCATGATTGATGTGTCATTAACCTATCACTTAAAAAATCAGGACCAAGTCTATTCCTCTAATCAATGACATCGCATTATTTTTTCCCAATGATAGACAACAATAAGAGCACCATGACAGCAAGGTGTACAATCACTTGGTGTTTTCTTCAAGGGAGGAGTGATTCGGCATTTTTTTGTAGCACTTTGATCTTGATCTTTTCTTTTTCTTCTTCTTTTTCTTCTTCTTTTTCTTCTTCTTTTTCTTTTCTTTCTTTCTCTTTCTCTTTTTTTTTTTTTTGAAGTATTGCTTTATCCAGAGAAGCCGCCTACCTTTAGGCATGGGTGCATGTCTTTCCAGTGGGACCCCCTAGAATAGCATTATTATTATTTTATGGTTGAATGCCTTTGGATTACTCTTACTCCCATTTTTCGTTAGATCTACAAGGATCTTAGTACAACCAAGCTACATGATAACTCCTACAGAGGCCACCAAAAAGAATCCACAAGTCCCCTTGATGTCACACCCTAATCATTCCCTCTTGGTCCATCCTTCTTTGTTCTGGGTATAATAACACAAAATTTCTTTAAGTTGTAATGATTAGGAATATCATTGTACCCAAGATAGAACCTCTTATTAATAGAATGGGTGAATGGATGTTGTGGGCTCACTATTTAAATAATTAGTCACCTGAGACTTGATAGCATGGAACAACACCTCAACCAACAAGTCACATGAGTGCTTTATTCGTAGATGAGATTACTCATAAAAAGACAAAAAGGAAAAAAGACAAAATAATAAATTAAAAGATGAAAAACTAGAAAACAAAAAATTGTAAAATTAAAGAAATGGGAAAACATTTATTAATTCTATGTTATTAGAATGGAGGATACCCCCCATAACTAAATGGTTGAGCATGGCTAGAATTAATAAATGGAAGGTTAGGATCCTTGCATGTTGGAAATATTGGGACCTAGTCAGACTTACCCCATTGGGGTTCACACACTTGATTAGAGTTGACATAGTTAGGCAAGTTATAAGATGTGATTAATTTATAAGGAGTTGACCCACTATGGTACTTGCGAAAATAAGATGGTATGCAAGGATCAACATGTCTCCCCATGTGGTAATATTCATTAGGCCCCATGGTTGTTGGAGTGTTGATTGGTGGCCCAAACAGAGTAACAGGAGGTGTTGTGTTCAAGGGAGAAGATGCATCACAGCATTGAACTTGTGCTAAGTTAGTGGATGCAGTGGTTTCAGAACTATGTTGTCTCTTTCTATAGTCATGCTTAAAGAAAGAACGCTTTTGAAGTTGTGGAAAACCTCCAGTGCTATTGATAGTAGCCGCACAAGTAACATTCGTGGGTTGGTGCTATGGTACAAAATCTTCTAGCATAGTTGGTGGTGATGTAGAAGGGGATGAAGTATGAGAATATTGAGGTTGAGGAGAAGTGTAAGGCACATGAGGTGGTGATCTTGTTGGAGAGGACATGGGTGGATAGTACTCAGGAGAATGATAACGATGAGGTGAGGTAGAGGATGCTGATCCCATTGGAGAAACAGGGGGTTGAACATAATAAGCATTTGGCATTGGGACATATGAAAGGTATGGTCTAGTTGGCGGTGGCCTCCCCCACAATTGAGGCTTTTGCCACTGTGGTTGAACTCGATATTTTTGTACAAAATCTAGATGTAACATTCCTTCCCAATGCTCATGTAAATGTGACAAAACTAGACATTAGCCTTTGGGGTGATCGTACAGATAGATGTTGCATTGATATGTGAAATTGGCAATTCAGTTCTTATTCTTATTATCTTCTACCCTTTGTTCTAATTGTTGCATGGTGTCCTATCCTGTTTCTTGAATTGGCATAGTTTTACCTCTACCATTGTTGGCATATTCTCCATATTTTCCATGCACCCATTCTGTCATCTTATTAATCTTTGCCTCAATTTCATCTAGTGATTGTTGCATTGGCAAAGGTAGAAACGGTTGCACTTCCTCAAAGTGAGTTGATTACTCCTCTTTATAGTTATGGACCTTTGCTAATTCGAGATTTTGGTCCCATTGAGAGCTTTCAACATTCTCCCATTTAGCCATTTCTCCTTCTTCTTTTGCTACCCGCTTAATAAGCTCTTGGAATTGATGGGTTCGTAGCTCGTAGAGTTTCCCTCAGGAATACATCCCTAGAGTCTCCCTTGTTTCATTACGAAGCCCATCTATGATGTGATACATTAGCCTTTCCTCAGAGAATCCATGGCCTGGGCAATTATTTAACAATGCATAATATCTTTCTAAGGCCATGTCCAAGGGTTCATGTTACCCCTGTTTCCATTCTTGGATTTGTCTCCTCAAGGCTGACACTCTTGCGTAGGTTTAATATCTTTCATTAAATAGTTCTATCATTGTCGGCCAACGTCAAATTGGTTTTGGTCTTAAGGACCTATACCACACTTTTTCTTGGCCAACGAGTGTCATAGGAAAGAGCTTAAGTTTTTTCCATCCATTATCAATATTTTTTCATACATAGGCATCATGGAAGGCTTGTAGATGTTGTTGTGGATCTAAATCATAGCCTCCTGAAAACTTGGGAAAGTTGTTTAAATCAAGCCTCGGTAGATAGCTTTCTTTGCGATACCTGTAGGATATTTGAACAGCCTCTTGTATATGCATTAGGCTCTTTGTGGCCAGCAAGGGTTCATCGTCACTAAGTAGGTTATGATTTTGTGAGTTGGGACGATGTTGTCTTTGTTCATGTTGGTGTTCCTGATTTTGTCCATGGGTTCGATTTCTATTTCTACGCTGACCCCTAGAGAGATGATCATCCATGTCACGACCTAACGTTGAAGGAGCAAAGGAAGAGAAAGAGCGAGAAGACTTATCGTGACTTTTGTAAGTCTTCCAATCATCCCTGGATAAATCCTTGTTAACTACTAAGAAGGTCCTAAGCCTTACAAGCCCCCTCATACTATGGGATGTCCCATCCTCACTAGAGGTGTCTATGTTGCATGACAAAAGTTCTTGAGTATCGTTGGGGCATCCCTAAACATATGAAACTCCTGCATAAGATTGAGTACTCCAAACTTCATCTTCATCATAAATTTTGTTGGTTCTCCAATGAATTGTCTCATTAGTGGTTGTGGAATCATAGTCTTGTGAGATAGACATTGTTGTGAATTGTGTGTTACTTAGTTGAAATTAATTTATTTTCCAAAGGATATATCATTAATACTTGTTATAGCAATCTTGTATGATATAACTAATCTAAATATCTAGCACCATGCCCGACAACAGTGCCAATGATGAGTGGTGATGAGTGGCGAGGTACCCCTACACTCAACCATACGAATACAAGTGTTACACGCACAATCTGGTCGAACTCCACAGACTAAGTGCCTACACGCCTTATGGAACACTTAAGGTTAATCATTCATTATCTTCCCAGACTTACTTGTATTTGTCACGGTTGTGTGGTCAAGCAAGTCTAAGGTATGTGATTTTTATGTCTTTTATGCTTTATCGCTTATGCTAGGAGGGAAAAGGTGAAGAGACTAAGTAACTAACTTTAACTAACTAAGTTCTAATGCCTAGCATCAGTATCCGTTTCCACTTACCATTCACACCCTGAGCCGATGCAACCTTCTGGGATTACCAAATGTTATTCGTTGTTAGGATTACCAAGCGTAACGCATGTGCTCGAAGCAGTCGTACTAAATGCACTTAGGAGTGTTGAGGGTTGAGAGAGATTAATTAGGAAAGCAATAAATAACATTAATTAAAGTCCTATTTAGCTTAGTCCATGCACTGCAAGGTTTATCCAAAAAGTTCATCTTTATTTTCGTACACAAACTTGTGCTCACGTACAATATTTGCTCGAATAAAGATCCGTTCACTTTGAGACTCCTACTGTAGGCACATGGAAATTACTCTAACTCTGGAATGGAAAAACTACAAGAGTTTGGCTACAGTCTAGATCTAGATTGAGAAACAACAGAGAGCCACCTCTTATTTATAGATTTGGTAGTGCACTACGATATCATGTACGCAATATCGTGGGGGAACACGCGATATTGGAGGGAATGCGATATCGCAGGGGAAGATGCAATATCGCATACATGATATTGCGAGGGATGTGATATCATGGTGAACGCGATATCGCAGCCCATGCGATATTGCATCCCATCATACCCCCATGACTAAATAAAAACTCATCCTCAAGTTCCTTACAAAATATTGGAAAGGTGTGGGATTATTGACTTGAATGGAACTAATGGTAAATGGGATGACATGTGAACAGATCATCATTACAGAACATGACAAAACTGGTGTTCACAACAACAAGAGTGAACACCTTATACATTTGACATCAGGCCTTATTTGGCAGCTGAGAGAGAAGAGAGAAGAGAGAAGAAGTATGCTGCTACCAACGCCAAGGTTGCGCCTTTCATTATCTATCCATAAGCACGTCATCCATCTCATTCCTTACATAGTTACTTCAACACCGATCCATTCCAAGTGTTCCCTTCAAATCCAATTCGTTGTTTCATGATTTCCATCTGCACACACAACATAGTATTTTATTAGCAAGGGTAAATGAATCATAATGCAATTGATACCTTGCTTCATTGAAAGGTCCATTGGCTGAGTTGTGGTATGGCTGATTGCGGATTCTGGAGATATAATAATGATGACTACCGAAGGTGTAGGGGTTAGGAGAAAATTGAAAAAATTAGGTCAGGACCCCCATGACTAAGAGCGAACCCCTGGTAGCAATAGAATGGAGAAAGAAAAAGAACAAGAAATATGGAGAAAAAGAGAAAACTATAACATCAATGAAATGGATGTTAATATGGAAATGAACAAATAAAGTTGATTGCAAAAACTGTTAAGGGAAAGAATTTAACTGGTGTACCAAATAGGAATGCCAGTGGGTCCTCCCCAAAGCAGGCTCATGCCCTTAATGCCCTGACAAACCCACATTCAAAAAGTCCATAGGCTCTAGGAATGTCATTTGGAAACAAGAGTTAAAGTCTTAACCACAAGAATTTACCAAAAAGAAAATGATGCATCACCGAAAATATGGACTACTAATACAATCGGCAATGAGGTGAAAAATGGAGAGAAGGATGGAAAGAAGAGAATGGAATGGAATCCCAAGAACAAGGTGGTGTACAGCCCCTTATGTATTTAATGATTAATGTGACTTAGTAGATCCCATTCCAAGTCCAGCCTCACACAAACCACATCCAGTGACTTCACATTAATGCATTTGGCCAATCCATCCACTTGGAGTAACAAGAATGCATCCCCCAAAGAGCCACCACCATTCCAACAAAATGAAGGAGGAGAGAATGGGAAGCGAGAAGGGCCTTAGTTAGAGGGAACATGTTTATTTTAGTTCCATAACTAGTGCTTGTAGCCCAAATGATTATTCTGTCTAAGGGGTGTGCTTTGAATTCTCACTATTTTTTTTATGTGTTTATACGTGAGAACCACACCAAGCAAAGACTTTGTTATTTTTATTAATTCAGCTTCACGATAATGGAGCAATGTTGAAATGGGAAGGAAAACTCAAGAAGAAAACATCCAGGCACCCAAGATAATGGCCAACACAAATGCATCAAGTTCCCTTGAAGTCACACCCTTTTCAATCCTTGAGTCCTTCCTTAGTTTGAGAAATGCCCAATTACTGATTCGTTATGGTTCTTATTATTGAGAAAGGGACTGTACAGTTCCAAGCCAAGAGAGACCATAGAACTTTGTGGATGTATGGATGAAGTGGACTCATTGCCTACTATATCAAAAGAACCATACTGTAGTATCAACATCATAATCTTAAAGGTAAAAGCCAAACATTAGCAATCAATAGAAATAGTTCATACCATCATTAGAGCACTTATTGGGTGACAAACTTAACAAAATAGATAACACACACACACACACAAAGAAATGAAAAAGTATAAATAATGTTGTAAAACAAAAAACAAAAAAAGTTAAAGAAATTGTAAAAACAAAAATGTGTAAAACAAAAACTTAAAAGAAACTGAGGGCCTCAAATGATCAACATAGGTGGCCATCTCCCCCATGACTGAATTGAAAGGGAGAGATCCAAAATAATGAGCGTGGTTTTCCGTTATCAGAGGTGTAATTTGCACTGATTGTTCTTGGTTCATGGAAGGGTTTTATTTGTTGCACATTGACCAGTAATCTCTTATCATGGTTTTCAGGCTTGTATATCGTCATGGCTCCTGAGAAAAAGGTCGTATGAATAATGTAGGGTCCTTTCCACAATGTTTGAAATTTTGTACGTTGTGGTACATGCATGGGGTTCCAATAAAGGACCTTGTCTCCTAGATGGTACTTAACCCTTCGAATTCTTAAGTCATGAAGTTGTGTATTATGTGCCTTGTACAACTCATTTGACGATAGAGCAACCAATCTATTCTTGTCTAACATGTTTAGAGCTACCAATCTTTGTTTTTGTGCTAGGTCGAGGTCAATGTGGAGGTTACATGTCATGGATAGTGTACGGAGCTCTGTTTGAATTGTGAGCTTTGGAAGTTTTCCATATACTAGCTCATAGGGAGAGTAGCCTATGGAGAGTTTCCAAGTGGAGCGGTATGCCTAGAGAGCATCATTCAATTTTGTGCTCCAATCTTGCCTAAATTTGCTAATTGTTCTTGTTAATATTCTCGTAATCTCCCGATTAGTGACCTCGACTTGGCCATTTATGTTCAACCCCTAAGTGTTGCATCAACTTGTGAAAGGTTGCACCCGTAAAATGTGTTCCATTATCAGAAATGAGTGCACGTGGCACACCAAACCTATTTACGATTTGTTGTTGTACAAATCATGTAGCCATAGATGATGTGCAGTTTGTTACAGCAACTTCTTCAGCCCATTTGGTTAAATAGTCAATGGCAACAATGATATAAGCTTTCCCATTGGACATCGGTGTAATGGACCCCATAAAATCTATTCCCCAAATTTTGAAGGGTTCCAAAGGTTGAATCCATTGTTGCAGACCCTCCATTCTAGTAGTCATTCCACCATCACGTTGACAACGCTCACAGGATTGGACAAATTAATGGGCATCCCAAAATAGCATTGGCCAGTAATATCCTGCAAGCAGGATCTTAATGGTTGTTCATCTTCCTACATAGTGGTTCCCACAGGGACCCTCATGAGCATCTTGGAGAACTCTTAATTGATCCTCATCGGGCACACACCATCGAACCAAGCCATCAGGATAGACTTTATAGAGTTTTCCCTTGATTTCCATGAAGTACTTGGTTTTATGAAGAAATTGTTGCTTCTTCCTAAAGTCCAACCCCTATGGTGTTTGTTGGGAAAGGAGATAAGTCAGAATGCTACTATACCAATTTGTTCCTGTGGGTTGGTTATTCACTACATTGGCAAAGAGGGTTTCATCAGGAAAGTGATTAGATACGGCATATTCGTCCTCTTTGCTGTCCTGATGCAACCAAGATAAGTGATCTGCGACTACATTCTCAGTGCCCTTTCGGTCTACTATTGTTAAGTCGAACTCTTGAAGGATTACCAACCAATGTATAATACGAGGGCTAACTGTTGGCTTGTTCATGAAAAACCTAATTGCATTATGATCCATATGAATATACACTTTGTAGCCTAACACATAGTGCCTAAATTTGTCTAGTGCAAACACTACATCCATTATTTCCTTTTCCGTAGTTGTGTAGTTGAGTTGTGCACTAGTGATACTCTTACTTGCATAGTGGATGTAATAAGGACATTTTTGTTCATCTAATTATGTCAGTACGGCTCCTAAGGCATAATTAGATGCGTCGATCATGATATGGAATGGTCTAGACTAGTCAGGGGCTTGTAGAATGGGAGTTTCTACAAGCCTCTATTTTAGAGTTTGGAATGCTTGTTCACATTCCCTGGTCCATTCGAATGGTGCATCCTTCTTCGTTAATTCCACCAATGGTTTGGCAATTTTGGAGAAGTTCTTAATGAATCTTCTATAGTAACCAGTGTGTCCAAGGAATGACCGAATGTCTTTGATAGTTTCGAGTTGTCAGGTGATTCCTTGAATGAATTTAACCTTTTCCAGGTCCACCTCTATTCCTGATTGTGAAATCTTATGCCCCAGTACTATACCCTCTTGAACCATCAAATGGCTTTTCTACCAGTTGAGCTTTAGGTTGGTTTCAACGCATCGTTTCAATACTTGCTCCAATCGGTCTAGGGCTTGATCAAAGCTTGTCCCATGAGTGGAGAAGTCATCCCTAAAGACTTCTACTTCGTTCCCTATCTGCCATTGAAATATTCTCAGAACTAAACGTTCAAACGTGGCAGGAGCATTACACAAGCCAAATGGCATTTACTTATATGCAAACGTTCCCCAGGGACTGGTGAACATTGTTTTGGCTTGATCTTCTGGTGCTATTCGTATTTGATTATATCCACTATATCCATCCAGAAAACTATAATAGCGATGCCCCGCTATAGTGTCTAAGACTTGGTTAACAAATGGCAACGGGAAATTATCTTTGAATGTTACCATGTTCAGTAGCCCAAAATCTATACACACGCTCCATTTGCCTCCCTTATTAGGTGCAATGGGGTATATGAACCTAGCCTTAAGAAGTTTCTTTATCTCTTTTTTTACTATATTTTTCAATTTCAGGTTCAATCGCCTCTGTAGTTGTTTGCGAGACTTCATGGAGGGGTCCGTGTAAATCCTATGCTGGCATATCCTAGGATCTATTCCAGTTAATTCAGGGTATGACCAGGCAAAGGCTATTGACCATTTATTTATCACCTTTAGCAATCTCTCTTTTTTCTTGGGAATAAGCTTTACGTTAATGATTACTGATTTTTCATTTTCAAGGGTCATGTATTCCAAACCGGTGGGCAATGGTTTTAGATCTAGCGGCTCTTGTCTAAATTTCTTAGGAATCTCCAACTCCCCCAGTTAATGTTTTCAAAGTTAAGGGCTGGAAGTTGGCAATGAACTTGCTCTAGTGCATTTGTGCTTTCAATGGAAGCACTAGTTATCCCCTCAATTAGTTCCATCCATGTTATCGCGTTGCTCTCTTGATTAGCCATCAACCACTGGGTGTTTTCTTGTTGTGTGGCTGCTACATATAGGCACTGTTGTATGTCAATATCTTATGCACACCGATTTCATGCAAGCAATGTTAAACTTCGCATCACCCATGATTTCTGCACGCAATGGCACACTGTGTCACTATATGTGATGCATGGAACTTTCTTCTTCTCAATTTTTCCAAAAGTATTTTTCTTGGATATTTCTAGGGAAAGATTGTGAATTCCTAGGTGTGCATCTATTGTACTCAACCATGCCCTTCCCATTATTATTGGGAAATCCCCTTTGTCATTGTTTATTTGGATCACCAGGAAATCAGCTGAGTATGACCAACCACCCATGGTGGTAACAATGTCCTCAACCTGTCCCAAAGGAACAGTGATGGACTGGCCAACCAGCTCTAAGCAAATATTTCTCTTCTTGAGTGGAGGCAGGTTCCAGGTTCTATACAATTCTTGTGAGATTAAGTTGACTCCGGAGCCTGAGTCAAGAAGAGCCTTCTGAGGTTCATTCCCAGTGACTTGGAGATAAATTAAGGGGCTTCCAAGATCAAAGAATTTCTTGGGAAGGTGGCCTACCTTAATCCAGTCGGTAACGGTATGTGTTAACATAACCATGTGCATTGGGCAAAATTTTTGGTTTGAAGGGGGTCCCGAAACCTTATTTGGTACAAAGGTGTTTAAATGTTCAACCGCTTGTGAGGGTGAGGGCTTAGTTGGATTCTTGGTTCTCAAGAAATGTCTTTTTGGCATAAGATTGTCAAAACCAATTGAGAATTGAGGATTTGAAGCCCTCGTGACATTGGGTTGTTGCGGTTGAGTGGGAAATACCCTTGGCATTGTTGGAGTAGTTGGTGGTGGAGCTACTGGTGTCAGAGGTGCAGATGGATTCGGCGGATGGCATGTATGTGGTGTGTATCCTGGAGGAGAAGGAGCCCTAAAATACTCCTAAACTTGGTAGTGACGTTGTGGGGTTGCGTGCCCCTTAGAGTCACTTGGAGAAACCGGCTGCTGCATGTAATCGCCATACGAGTCTAGTTGCCGGTACGGGTATTGTTTCCTCGGCGGTTTCATCCCCCATGACTGTGGGTGTTGCCACTGCTCGTGTTGCCTGATTGGTTGTGGTGGAGTTCCACTTGGATAGTATGTTAACGGTTGGTGGAACTACCTCAGGTTACCTTGGGAATAAGGTAACCTTCGTGGTGCTTGCCGTTTGTTAAGTCTTGGATTGAGTGCATACACCCCAGACTCTTGCAGATGTGAGATTATTGGGCGACATCAAGATGGTCATATTGGCAGATCTCACATCCACCATCATTTTCCATGTCATAATCCACAACCTCATTGGTGATAGTCATTTTTCCCTTACCCTTGTCACGTGCATGGCCTGAATCTCTCCACTTTTTCTTATCATGGTTACTACTTTGTTCCTCCTTAGACTCCTCTACGATTTTCAGGATAGTTTCAATTTTACTATCTAAGGAGCTCCATATTTCATCTACCTTAGCTAACACTTCTGTTGTTAATTTCTGAAGAGGCAAGGTTTTTCTATTCACCAACTCTTCGAGTGGTGACTCATCCTCCTCACAGAATCTTACTCCCCTCTTTCAGAGGGAAGGATCGTAGTTGTACTCTTACGTGCTTTCTCTTTTCCATAGCTCCCCTTCTTCTTTAGCTACTTGCTCCAACAATATATGAATTTCATGGGATCTAATTTTAGATAATCTCCCTTGGACATATCTCCCAAGGGTTCTCCTAGTTTCATGTCTTAGCTCATCTACGAGGTGGCATAGTTGATCCTGTTGTGCATAACCATGGCCCGGGCAATGGTGTAGCAATGCATAATATCGGCCCATGGTAGCATCCAAGGGTTCATGAGTACCCTGCTTCCATCCTTGGATCTATTTATGCAAGTTGAACACTCTGGAGTACGTTTGGTATTTATCGTTAAACAATTCTAGCATTGTACTCCACCTCCTATTGGTTTCCGGCTCTAAGGACTGGTACCAACTCTTTGCTTCTTTTATGAGTGTCCTAGGAAATAACTTTAACTTCTACCACTCGTTTTCAATGTTCTGCAAAGTGCAAGCATCATGAAATGCCTGTAAATGGTTCTGCGGATCAACGTTGTATCCCCCTTCGTAGCGTGGGATATTGTTCACATCTAGTCTCTTGATCTGGCTATCTTTCTTGTGCCTTTTAGGTATTCTAACAGCTTCCATAATATCTAACATACTTTGGGTGGCAAGTAGGGGTTCTTCATTGTCATCTCTCTCATAGCGTCTATGATGTCTACGTTGTTCCCTACTTTCCCTTCTATGCCCTAACTCTCTAGAATACCCTTGTCCTCGCTCTCGACTCTCTCGTCAAGGTCTCTCATCTTGCTTACCCTTATCATCACCGTTGTGCTCTTTATGACTGTGTCCTAATGTGGAAGGAGAGGGTGAATGATGTGATGAAGGGGATTCAAAGGATGGTATGTATGCGGTGTGTCTCCCATAGGAGAAGGAGTCCTAAAATACTCCCTAACTTGGTAGTAACATTGTGGGGTTGCATGACCCTTAGAGTCACTTGGAGAAATCGGCTGCTGCACGTAATAGCCATACGAGTCTGGTTGTCGGTAAGGGTATTATTGCCTAGGCGGTTGCATCCCCCATGACTGTGCGTGTTGCCACTGCTAGTGTTGCTCGATAGGTTGTGCAGAGTTCCACTTGGATAGTATGTTAATGGTTGGTGGAACTGCCTCAGGTTACCTTGGGAATAAGGTAACCTTTGGGGTGCTTGCCATTTGTTAAGTCTTGGGTTGAGTGTATACATCCCAGACTATTGCAGATGTGAGATTATTGGGCAACATCCTTTAGGATGGTCATATTGGCAAATATCACATCCACCGTCATGGTCCATGTCAAAATCCACAACCTCATCGGAAATAGTCATTTTTCCCTTAACCTTTTCATGTGCATGGCCTGAATCTCTCCGCTTTTTCTTATCATGGTCACTACTTTGTTCCTCCTTAGACTCCTCTATGATTTTCAGGACAGTTTCAATTTTACTATCTAAGGAGCTCCATATTTCATCTATCTTAGCCAACACTTCCATTGTTAATTTCTGAAGAGGCAAGGTTTTTCTATTCACCAACTCTTTGAGTGGTGACTCATCCTTTTCCTCACAGAATCTTACTCCCCTCTTTCGAAGGGAAGGATCGCAGTTGTACTCTTCCGTACTTTCTCTTTTCCGTAGCTCCCCTTATTTTTTAGCTACTTGCTCCAACAATCTATGAATTTCATGGGATCTAAGTTCAAATAATCTCCCTTGGACATATGTCCCAAGGGTTCTCCTAGTTTCATGTCTTAGCCCATCTACGAGGTGGCATAGTTGATCCTGTTGTGCGTAATCATGGCCCAGGCAACAGTATAGCAATGTATAATATTGGCCCATGGTAGCATCCAAGGGTTCGTGAGTACCCTGCTTCCATCCTTGGATCTATTTATGCAAGTTGGACACTCTGGAGTACATTTGGTATTTATCGTTAAACAATTCTAGCATTGTACTCCACCTCCTATTGGTTTCCAACTCTAAGGGCCAGTACCAACTCTTTACTTCTTTTATGAGTGTCCTAGGAAACAACTTTAACTTCTGCCACTCGTTTTCAATGTTCTACAAGGCGCAGGCACCATGAAATGCATGTAAATGGTTCTGCGGATCAGCGTTGTATCCCCCTTCGCAGCGTGGGATATTGTTCATATCTAGTCTCTTGATCTAGTTATCTTTTTGGTGCCTTTTAGGTATTCTAACAGCTTCCATAATATCTAACATACTTTGGGTGGCAAGTAGGGGTTCTTCGTTGTCATCTCTCTCATAGCGTTTATGATGTCTACGTTATTCCCTACTTTTCCTTCTATGCCCTGACTTTCTAGAATGCCCTCGTCCTCACTCTCGACTCTCTCGTCAAGGTCTCTCATCTTGCTTACCCTTATAATCACCGTTGTGCTCTTTGTGACTGCATCCTAATGTGGAAGGAGAGGGTGAATGATGTGATGAAAGGGAACCATCACCATGACAATGTTTCTTACCTTCTCTTTGGTGGCTACAGCCCCGATCGTGATGACGATCAGATTTCCCGCCTTTATCATGTGTTTGTGTTCCCTCATTGAACACTTGATGTTCATGGGAATCAGAACTAGGATTGTGTATTGTGGAGCACAAGTTCTGATACCCCACCTCCTCACTATCGTTAGGAGGGAGAACATCATTTCATGGAAAACCTATTGAGATAGGTTCGCCACCCTTAATTTCTCTTATGACGGGCAAAGCATTACGGGGGCCTTTGCCCTTCAATGATATGTGGTGACTCTCCTGCCGCAAGTCCCGTTGACGTTGTGCTTCTGTGGGATGGTAATCCCTTGTTTCATAATCTTCTGCAACGTATTCAGCGTATAGCTACATCATGTCTATCTATGCAAGAGCACGAAGGAGCATGTTAGGGACTGCCCGGTCTAGGGGTAACACTATGTTACCTTGCAAGTCTCGCCAACGCAGTTGTTCATCCTAATGAAGGATAAAGGTAAAATTAGGTATATACTCATCATGATGAGTATACACTACCCGATACTCTTGAGGAACTAGCGGATCTGGGTTATGTGTGTTAGACCGTCGATGGTCTCTTGTGTGATCCCTAGGTGGTGAAGTGCTTTTATGAGAAGAAGAAGACATTGTTATCTTGTCAGTGTGCTATTGACCGTTATTTAAATTTTCTTCTGATTAACCCTAAGGGTTAATTTAAGCTTCCCAATGATGTGGATGATTTCCTATGTTCTACTTAGCGCACAAACAACTTACTCCCCGGCAACGGCGCCAATGATGAGTGGCGAGGTACCCCTACACTCAACCATACGAATACGAGTCTTACACGCATGATCTGGTCGAACTCCATAGACTAAGTGCCTACACGCCTTATGAAACACTTAAGGTTAATCATTCATTGTCTTCCCAGACTTACTTGTATTTGTCACGATTGTATGGTTAAGCAAGTCTGAGGTATGTGATTTTTATGTCTTTTATGTTTTATCGTCTATGCTAGGAGGGAAAAGGTGAAGAGACTAAGTAACTAACTTTAACTAACTAAGTTCTAATGCCTAACATCAGTATCCGTTCCCACTTATCATTCACACCCTGAGCCAATGCAACCTTCTAGGATTACCAAATGCTATTTGTTGCTGGGATTACCAAGCGTAACACACGTGCTTGAAGCGGTCATACTGAATGCACTTAGGAGTGTTGAGGGTTGAGAGAGATTAATTAGGAAAGCAGTAAATAACATTAATTAAAGTCCTATTTAGCTTAGTCCATGCACTGCAAGGTTTATCCAAAAAGTTCATTTTTATTTCCGTACACAAACTTGTGCTTAGGTATAATATTTGCTCGAATAAAGATCTGTTCACTTTGGGACTCCTACTACGGGCACATGGAAATTACTCTAACTCTGGAATGGAAAAACTACAAGAGATTGGCTATGGTATAGATCTAGATTGAGAAACAAGGGAGAGCCGCCTCTTATTTATAGATTTGGTGGCGCACTGCGATATCGCCTACGCGATATCGCAGGGGAAGACGCGATATCGTAGCCCATGCAATATCACATCCCATCAAGTGGCGAGGTACCCCTACACTCAACCATACAAATACGAGTGTTCATGCATGATCCAGTCAAACTCTGCAAATGGGCTAGTTGTGGTATCTAGATAGTTACACGTTGATCGCAGTTTGCTATCTTCCCACCTGGACTAGTATTTGCTTTTTCACGTATGATTTAGTCTAAACTGAGGCGTACGATGTGATCCTAAACTAGCGCTACTCCTAGAGACAATGGAAAATAATCTTGATTAAACTAATAAGCAATTGGAAATGAAGTCTAAGTTAGCCTAAGTGTGATGAGCATTCGTTCCTTAATCATCTGTACACATCTTGGACCTTGTGCACAACTACTACTGGGATTATCAAGCGTAGATCCCAGGTACACTACTGGGTTACCAAGTAGTCACACTTAAATGCTCGTGGTTAAGTCGTACTCATTTCGCATTTAATGACAAGAATGGTAAATGATGGTAAAGAAATATTAACTAAGAAAACAATAAATGACAATAACAATTAACAATAATAATTAAATAATTAAAACTAAGTGAATGTTGTAATGATGAAGTAATCTTTATCTTTATTTTTAGTCATGTGTGTGTCCAAGTACGTCACACTCGAATAAAGATGTCATACAATTACAAGCATCACACTACAAGCATGCACTTGGGAAAAATTTTTAGGGCAACTTAAAATTTTTTTAGAGCAACTTAAAATTTTTTAAAATTTTTATGGAAAACTCAAAATTTTTAGGGCAACTTAAAATTTTTTTGGGGCAACTTAAAATTTTTAGGGCAACTTAAAATTTTTTTAGGCAACTTAAAATTTTTTGGACAACTTAAAATTTTTTTGGGGCAACTTAAAATTTTTTATTTTTTAGAACAACTTAAAATCTCGTGCGTCAAGGAAAAGAACGGGGACAGCTGAGAGAAATACTGTAGAAATTATTAAATAAAAAGTAATATAAAGCTCAAAGCATTGCACAACATCTGTTGTTACACAAAACATTTTCGAGGACTTGCACCTCTCCTCAGTGTGTTTAGGCAATGCGGCCATGTAACCAAAGCTACAAAGTCAAGGGAATAAGCATGCCAGTACGTGTATAAATAGGGTCCCAACTTCTAAAATTAGAAACTCCCGCTCATTAAAATTAGAGTGGGCCCCACTCGTCATAGGCGAGATGGGGGTGGGACAATGTACTGACAAAACTATTACAGAACAATATTTCAAAGACGAACATAAAACATTCAAAAAATCGGATCTAATAGCAGAGTTGAAGGGTGTTTAGGGTTTAGGGGAACCCTCATGTTTAATGATGGAGATGAGGGGTTCGACACCAAAGCATGTCATGCACGCAAGCGTTCGACTGAAACAACAACGAACAAAAGTCTTTAACAGCAACGAAAAGATGAGTTGCAACAACGTTGAAGAAGAAATAGCCAGAGGTTGTGATGAAACTGAAAAAAACATCTTCAAAAGAAACCACAACCAAGAAGACCAACGTAAACAGGGCGGTGGTCAAGACACGGATCAGAAAGAAACATGTCATGGTCTGCATAATCCTGCAACGCGATCAAAACCTATGAAGAACCTGCAAAAGAATTAAAACCTAACCAAAAACAAAAAAAAAAATCTAAAAATGGTTAGAATGTAGAGAATAGTGAAAGACGCTATCCAACAAGGCTCAACAATTCCAAGGCAACGAGATAGAGAAAAAAACTTTTAGAAATTTTTGAAAAGATCTCGTGCATCAAGGAAAAGAACGAAGAGGCTGAGAGAAATATGCTAAAAACTGTAAAATAGAAAAACTATTAAACAGAAAGTAATAGAAAGCTCAAAGCATTGCACAATGTCTGTTGTTACAGAAAACATTTTCGAGGACTTGCACCCCTCATCAATGTACTGTATTTAGGCAATGCGACTAGAGGGAATAAGCATGCTAGTACATATATAAATAGGGTCCCAACTTCTAAAATTAGAAACTCCGCTCATTGGATTAGGTTTATTTATCTACTAATCCCCTTATTCATTTTACTTCTACCAACGGTGCCCCTGTCCAAGCAGATTATACCCAGGTTTTGTCTGATCATTATCCTATTCATTGGTCTCTTTCCCACTCTGGAAACTCCTACTCTTCTAATGATCTTTATATCTTTAACACTGCCTTTCTTCATAGTTCCTCCCTTTGCTCTCTATTGATGCAAATTTGGAATGTGCATCCTAAACCCCTTGGTTAAGATGGTTGAATTGATTGGTGGAATAATGCTTGTATCCGCCTCCAGCGGTTTTCCAAACATGCGAGTAAACTGGTGGCTTCACGATTAAGTTCTCACAAGTCCAACCTTCATAAGGAAATCTCCCTTCTTCAAAATACTATCAATAACGAGGAGGCTACTGAGGCTCACTTTAGTCGTTTGAAATGTGCCAAAGAGAATCTACGTATCATGGATCACTATGAAGCTAGAGGTGCTCATCTCCGTGCTCGTCTCTCTTGGCTTCGCATGGGTGACCAGGCTACTACTGGCTTTTTTCGTCTACTCAAAGGGGGGAACCCGTCCCATAAAATTCCAGCTATTCAAGTTGAAGACAATATCTTCACCTCCAAGGATGACATTTTACAAGCCTTCTTTGAGTTCTACTCTCGAACTTTTCGAAAAGAGGCGATTGACCCCATAGTAGTAAATACTTGCTTAGGAGCTATTACTCCTTTTAATTGTTCCATCTTTGGTGATGCTTCTCTTCTTTCCAAACAGGATCTTGGTAATGCTCTTCAACAACTCCACGATGGTAAAGCCCCTGGTATGGATGGCCTTCCCATAGAATTTTTTAAGAAATTCTGGCCTACTCTTCAAGACATTGTCTATAGTGTGTATAAGGAAGCTCTTAGGGTAGGATCCTTTGGTAAGCAGATTAATGCTGGTATTATTAAGCTTCTCCCTAAGTCAGGAGATCGCATGAGCATAAGTAATTGGCGCCCTATCACTCTCTTGAATGTTATCTATAAAATTGTAGCCAAAGCTATCGCTAATAAACTTAAACCTTTTCTTCCTCATCTTATAAGCAAGGAGCAAACTGGTTTTGTTCAAGGAAGGTACATTTTAGATAATGTTGTTACTGCTATTGAGGGCTTGCATTGGGCTTCTTCCACTAATCAAAATGCCATTCTTCTTAAGTT
>MNCI01005676.1:272643-282686 GCA_015680685.1 Gnetum montanum | reverse complement strand
TGGAGTAACTGGATTTTTAGTGAAGGCTCTCAGAAGATCAAAGGTTCTTTCTAGTTTAAGCAAATTTGGCAGTGTTGGAGCCAACTTACAGGCTTGTTGCAATGGAATCCTTCCCATATAAGCTTGCACTCTCTGTCGACACACTCGATCTGGTGGTCTCCTATTTTCAAAAAGAATGGAGGTTGTCTCTATGATGGATTCTCTCATAGAGCCAATCGTTTTGCCGACCACAATCTCCACCATATTGACCAACTATATACTGTTAGAAATGATTCTCCTACACTCTCTTGGTCACAGGCAAAAGTAAAATGGGGGTTTCAAAGACAAGATATTATCATTTACCAACACATAGAGCAAGTTCTTTCTAACTTTGTTGTGCATAAGTTGCATAATAATATTCCTTGGTATGAAGATTGGTTTTGGCCCGATGGTTCCCCTCTTTGCTCTTTACGCATCTCTAAAGCCAAATCTTGGTTTCATGCGCAAGCTTTTCAATTTTCCACTCTAAATAGACGATGGAGTTTACATCTTGAGGATCACCAGTGGAAAACTATTTTTCGTCGGATTTGAACTTCCAAGGCCCAACCTGAGCATCGTTTCTTGTTTTGGTCCTTGGTTCATCAAGGTCTTCCCATCGAACATAGGCTTCATTTGTTAGGAATTGATCATCCTAAATGCCCCATTTGTAAAGCGGATGATTCTTTTCAACACGTCTTTTGGGATTGTTCATTCTCTCAATACATTTGGAAATGGTGTCAATCTCTCCAAGTCTTCCTTCCTAATCATTCTATTCGTTTTCCTCAATGTATCCTTCAAGATGATTGTGTTAAGCGTCACCTTCAAAAAGCCTGGAAAATCCTCCTATTTGAGATTATCTTCTTTATTTGGAAATGTCGTCTAGATGCTTGGTATCAAAACACAAACTACAATGAATTTGACTACAGTATGAAATGCTCTATTGCTAGTAATGTTCAACTTCACTGTCGTGAACTAGGTTAATTCTCTTTGAATTAGGTGTATTGATCTCCTTCTTCAGCTGTCGTCTCGGGGGTGCGATAAGCTTTTGTCTTGTTGCAGGTTGACTGGGGGTCATCTTAAGGTTTAAACAAGGTTTTGGATTTAATTTTTCTTCTCCAGCCCCCGGCCCGCACGCGGGCCCTGCCCTGCCCCCCCCCCCAACACCCAGAATTAGAGACTCCTCCTGATTAAAATTAGAGCCAAGGGTAATGAAATTTCACCCAAATCACGCATCAAAGTCTTATAAGTCTTCCGCCGCATCAACTCGTGTGGTATTCGTTTAAACTATGCCTAAATTGCGCTTCGTTGGATACGGAAAGAAAATTTGAAATGTAAATCTCTGGTCTTTTGCCCTTCTCCATTCTCCGTACAACTAAATAAAAAAGCATATGTTATAAATTTATTCTTCTCATTCACAAACTTTAAGTAACAGTCCGGGCTTAAAAAAATTCAGCACACTCGATTGTCTTTGTGTACGCATCTGCAATTTGGAACACTACACAGTACACTGACACCTCTTATGCGGCTGCTAAAGCAAGGGCATCTGCAATTTTGAACATGTTCACCACCTACCCTTCTAGAGCTGCGTGAGTGCAAGAAAAGAATTCCGTCCAAAATAGTTCAACAAAACGAAGTGCACGGGACTTTTGGCATTGAAATATAATCACAAGAATCGCCGCTAACCATGAGTTACTTCAAGAGGTCAACCTCTTGTTCATAAATTGGAGCTGGAGATTTGAAATACAATCCCAAGAATGACCAATAAGTAGAGGCTAACCTTGAGTTACTTCAAAAGATTAGCCTCTTGTTAATAAATTGGAGTTTGAAGATTTTGATACTATGAATGAAACTGAAATTAAAACTATACCCTCTAAAATTTGATTATTTCTTTATTTGTGCGTGTTGTCCTTGAAGTGTAAGTTCTAAAAGAAAGAACCCGGAAACCTCCAAATATTTGAAGAGAAAACGGAAGGTATTAGTATATTCAATATATGGTTCTTCTAACCACAAACTTTGACCAATATATTGTTGGTTATATGCCAATATGATAGGGTAGTTAAATTTTGATTATAAAGGTTATGATATGCTGGTTAAACTTTGATTATAACAAAGTGGTTCATGTAGTTAGCTCATTCTTTTGTTAGGCAAGAAGTTGCCAAATCAAATCAAAGCATTGTTATACCTTTATAAACCTTCTAAAGTATTTTGTTCCACATTTAAGGCACCATCATTCTTTGAGGTTCCAACACGCCTCTCCATAGTTAAAAAGTATCATTTTATTAACAAAATTTGTGGAAAACCCAAAGTGTAAATTTCTAGAAGAGTCCAAGCAAAAAATAAAAAACCCAAATCAAAATAAAAAATAAAAGCTAAAAGACAAAGGTCTAGTAAATAAATGAAAAAACTATTTATAAACTACAACCATAATAAAGTCAATGTTAAAATCAACCTTAAATAATGTTGTATTTAAGCATGGTAAATGATATCTAATTTTAGAATGAACTTGTTCACTCAAATAAGTATTTAAAAATTTTGATAGTCTTTTATAGTAAAAATTCCAAAAAAACAAAAAACATACAAATGTCAATCTCTAGGATGTTATGGGTCTGTTAGATGTAATAAAAGGGTCTTACCACTAGGCTAACACCTCATTGTTGCTTATAAGTTAATTTGGTTAGCACTAGCATGCATTTGAAAAGTAATATCTTCATGCTCTCTAGGATTGAATAATGCCCTACGACATTAAGAGAAGGTATATTGTATATTTATGCAATTTCTTAAATTCTTGTGAAAAACTACTAAACAAACAAGTGAAAACAACATGGAGATTTTAACATAGATTTGTGCTAATGTAGAAGGTAAGAAGCAATTTTATTTACACCACATTATATATAATATATAAGAAGCAATTTCATTTCATTTCATTTTCAACATACATATAATACATCATCATTATCTTAGCTTTGTCCCAACAAAATGGGGTTAGCTACATGAGTTCTTTTTCACTATTACCTATCACCTACATGAAAAGCCAGATCTTTGTTCATTTTTAGTCTTTTTCATATCATCTTTAATTTTTTTCCCATGTCATTTTTAAGCTACCTTTGAGCACCTTTCTAATAACAAAAAGGATAGATGGTTTAGTAGTAGGTGTCACGAGGAATCCTAATCTCAAAGAAAGGATGGTAGCATTTGTCATGGGGAATCTTGATCTCAAAGAAAGAATCTATTCCGCCTTAGTGCTGAAATCCTTTGTTTGATCAATAGCTTTCATCTTTAAGTGTATACCAATTTGGTTTTTCTCATATTAAACTTTTCTTGTCTTTTTATACATTTTGTCTTTAGCTAAAACTAATTTTGTTAACAAATCATTAACAACTAAAATCTGTCATGTGGATAGCGTACTTCCAATTCAGTTAGAAGTAATCTTTTTTAACAATTTTTTTGCAACCTCATTAAAATAGCTAAATTGATATAATCTAAAAACCAAACTGATATTATGCAAAAATAAATTAGGTATCCATGTAGTGAAATTGATATGGTAAGAAGCTAAATTGCAAGTCAAAATGATAAAAGTAATCGATAAAAGGAATAATATCGTTGGATAGAGGAACATTGTACAAAGCGAAACACAAAATGTTCAAAAGTTGGTCGTAGCATTCCTTGATTTGGTGTGACACTAGGAATAGTATGTCACTTTTTCAAAGTTTGAGTGGGCAGAAAACCAAAAGCTTAAGTTTTGGTAAAAAAAAGAAAGTAAGCAAGAAAAATTACTTGAAACATTTCTACCCAGCCAACGAATGGTTGATGAAATATGAAGGGAGACCGATGAAAGCAACCTTGAACTTGGGAAAGTCCCACAACAGTGCTGCTAGGGAATAAGACTTCTTGCCGTTTTTCCAAGAGCAGGTATCTAAGAAAGCTTTCAAAGGAGTAAATTTCACTTCCGAAATAAGTTGCTTTACATTTCGCATAGAGCAAGTATCCAAGAGACCCAATCATACAAAGAACTCTTTGGCTGGGAATAAATTTCTTTGAGATCCAAAGACTCGCACCCCAAAAAAACAGCTTTCACCGGAAAAAATTTCTTGCCAATTTCACGAGATTAAGTATTCAAGAAAGCAGAAAGAATTCAAGAGAGCTTTCACTCAAATAAATTTCTTCTGTTTTGCACTGAGCAAGTGTCCAACAAACAAAGAAATGGGTACCCAAAGGACCAGGATCGTTCGAAAAGGCTGAATAAAAACATTCGCCGTTGCCGGGGATCGAACCCGGGTCACCCGCGTGACAGGCGGGAATACTCACCACTATACTACAACGACGGGTTTGCTTTAATGGTTTTTGGTTTCATTTGTAGAATTAACATTTTCAGCAATTATTCTGCCAGCTTTGGTTCCATGACTGGTACTATTTCTGTGATTTAAATGATATGCCGTTAATTATGTTTTCTTCATCCTTTGCACAATTTTGTGATGTTGAGCTACGTCGGTAGGATTCAGACTCGGAAGCTGTGTGTAAGGACGGGACGCCTCCAGAGACGCTTTGGTTAGGAGCAGAAAATATCGGGAACCGGGGCAAACAGCAGGGCCGAGCTGAGCTTCAACGAGAATGAATGCATGGCTGAAAGTTACAAGACGATCGAAAAGTTATGCAAGTCGTCGGTGGTGACTTTCAAGACAATTACAAATGATACCCTCCCAGACAAGAATAGCAGCATCAGTATCGTCTTTGAATTAAATTTGTGAATATGCGCACGTATCAGGTGACGATGCGTTTGCTGTGCATGTAACATAAACCAATGATTTTTAACAACGCGATAAAGTGTGATTCATGTCGCGATAATTAACGAAAATCAGCGTTATTGGTTATAGTCTTGGTTCTCGGATAGGTTACCTGGTCTGAGGACTGTGGTAGGATGAGCCAGTTTGAACGTAGAAACATAATTAAATTTAAAAAACAATAGGTACTTCAACAAAATCATGAGATAAATAGTGTCTCATGACGAAGCATTATCGAAAACCAGTTACCATTCATTACTCAAGTTCTTTTACTTTTCTTATTTTGCATCTCTCCTCATTTTTGCAGCAGCCGTACCGAGTTGTATTTTGCAGAGGCTTTAATTTTTGCATTTATCTACGTGTTCAGCTGTGATGTTTATATTTTTTTTAAAATGATGTTTATGAAAGTTTAACTACTTTCTATTGGTTTTTTTCTTCACTTGCGGAGTTTTTCCGACTGATATTTCAGGCCGAGTTCGAATTTTTTTCAAATTTTTAATCATTAACCTATTACGATTTTTTTTCACTCATCCACCTAAGTCGCCCAGTTTTTCCGACTCATATTTCAAGCCGAGTTCGAATTTTTTTCAAGTCTAGTTTTTCCGACTCATATTCCAAGCCGAGCTCGAATTTTTGTCAAGTTTTTACTTATAATCGTGTAGGTTATGCCGTGAACTCGGAACTATGAACCATATTCTCCATTAATACCCTCAAGCTAAGAGCGCCACGGCATCCACGGTAACGACGTCTAAAGGCAAGGTGGCATAACCGTAATCATAGTTTTTTAAGTTGACTAGAAATCACCGATTTAACAATTAATCACAGGGTCAGAAATTTTGCCGACCGTAGTTAAGTCCGCAGGACTTTTATAATAAACCTTATTTCTTAAAAAGAAATCAATAAATTAGGTATCATTTTTGGGGCTTTACTTGCTAATTTATCTTAATTCTTGAAAAATACCAGTCCAACATATTTTTAAACACTGAGCATAAATAGTAATAAAATGATTAAGTTTTTCTTTTTCCTTTTTTTTTAAAGATTAATAGTTTTGATATAGAGCTTTTGAGATATGGCTTAATTATGGGTAAACAGTAACAAAATTCGCCACAAATAATGCATCAAAGTCCATTATATCCTCCGCCGTATCAACTCGCGTAAGTTGTTTTAATTTAAGCTATGTCTAAATTGTAGTAAGTTGAGTTCTTAAAGAAAATTCAACCAATTTTGAAATGTTTCTTACTATTCTTTTGCCCTTGTCCATTCCACAATTAAATAAAAAGATAAGCATATGTTAAATCTTGATTTAACCTTTAATTGTAAAATATAAGATTTAAACAAGCGATAAGTATCTTATGTGCTTGTTTATTGTTTTCTTAGATAAGAAATTGTTAATTACATTTTAGACATTGCTGTATTTTTTTATAATTTTCTTAAAATATTGTGTCTGTTATATAATCACCCTCTTTCTTATATACTATAAGTCTCCAACCATAAATGGTTCATTAAAAAAAAATATCATCTCCAACCATAAATGCTTTATTAAAATAACTATTGTGATATCCAATTTCACCCCAAATGCAAAATGAAAATGTTTGATTTGCAATTTTGATGGGCATGTCTCCAAAATTGGTTTTATAGATGCTCTAATGGCAATAAAACATATCTACACTTGCCTCTTCTTGTATGCCAAGAAAGTGAGTAAATTGAATATGAACATTGTGCTAATTGTTGGGGGGGGGTGTCGGACCCCGAAAAGAAGATTTATTGAAATTAAAGGAGCATCAATTACAACAACTTGAATAAGTCATAGGGTTAAGGGAAGGGGAAAACTGAGAGCATCGTGAATGACACTCAGGAAACACCTTAAAAATAAACTAGTATTAGAGGAGGTACCCCAAGTTGGGACACAACCAAATGTTCGCACAGACTAGCTTTTTACAAAATTGAATGACATAGAATTAGATGCTAAGTGTAACTAAAACACATAGGTTTTTCCCATAGCTGCAGGAGATGAACCAATTGATGACTGTCCAGATTGAACTTGGATGCTTGAGATGTGAGTTGAAAATAGGTGAGGCGAAAGATCTGCAACATCTCCAACCTGGTAAGCAAACATTTGTTAGAATACTCTGTCTTTTGAAATAGAACATTGCATCTTCGCTTCCAAATATAATATAAAATAATAGGTCTAATAACTTTCCACAGAAAATTAAGATTAGTAGAAGTAATGTTCAAGAATCCGAATATGGCATCCTCTTGAGATAGCTTGTAGGATGGAAAAGCTTTAGAAGTCCATTGCCACACATGTTGAGCAAAGGGACATTGCCAAAACACATGGACAAAGTCATCTAGTCCACCACATAGAGGGCAAGTGGGATTAGGAATCCCAAGATATTCTAGACGTTTTCCGATAGGAAGACCATGGTGGAGAACATTGTGCTAATTGTTACATACAAGAGAACATTGGTAGTAAGCTTTGAATTTAGTAGCACATTTCTATTTAAAGGTGCAAAAGTGTTACTAAGAGGTGACTCAATTATTTAGCTCATTGTCTAATAAAGATTTGCAATAATTTCAAATCACACTAGAATGCATCAGCTATGTTGTTACACTCTTCAATAGTATCACATTGAATGTCTATTCAAGTCACATTTAAAGCATCCTTCTCGTTTTATCAAGTAACACCCCAAGACATATACTTGACATGATACATTAGAAAAATTATAAAGGAATTTAATGACATCTTAGGTATGACTTAAACTAACAATTTTTTGCCTAACAAGATAATGAACTAACCACTTGAGCCATCTATTATTGGTTTTCATAATTTTCTTTGATTTAATTTTCCATGATTATGAAGAAGAAACTACTGAAAATGGACTATGTATTGTTGTATTTATCATGTAGTAGTTCAAAAATGGTAACTTTGATGAGGAATTATTTTGTGCATATAGCACTCAAGTTTAAATAGTACTCCAATTATAAATGAAATCCTGAAACTCTAGTTAATACTATGGAGAAAAGTAGCACGTTCAAAGCTTAGTACCACCATTAAAAGCACCGTATGCCAACCTCAGTGTGTTACTCCAAGTTGATTCTTAATTATCACCTTGCCCTAAAAAATAGTATGGAGAAAAGTACCCCATATGAATGGAAATCAATAACTTACACAATATATTAAAGCTAGGATAATAGCAAATTAAACAAGATCATGGTAAACTAGTCAAAACCCTATTCCAACCAATCATTAGAAGTATAAAATTATTCAAAGATATATAGATAACTTACATTATTTATGAGTAAACTAATATGAGTGAACTTCTAATTTTAACCATTTTGATTTTAATATAGTCCACACTATTCTTATTTTAATATAATAAAAGTGATATAACAATTAGCAATAAAAAGTAGAATAAACATTATCTATTTCTAGAATTAAACCTTTTTTAAGAAAAAGATAAACAAGTATTTATAACTACACTAAGTTGATTGAACAATGTCTATGGTTAGAATAAAGCAAAAATTACTTATTGCAATTGTACAAGACAAAATCCTTCAAAATGCTTAAATAACTTCATCATATGCCAAAATTAAATTCTCAATAACCTTGATTAAAGAAAAACATAACTTAAATAATACATGAGGTGGTTAGGCAATTGTTTCAAGTCATCGTTATCGTCATCCTAGCCTTGTCCCAATAAAATGGGGTCAGGTACATGAGTTCTTTTTTGTCAATCATCTCTATGAAGAGGTAAATCTTAATTTATTTGTAGTTTCTTTAAATCATCTTCAATTTTATTCCATGCCTTTTTTAGTCTTCCTTTTGATGTTTTTTTATTTTTATAGGCTCATTGTTTGATTTTCTTTGCACATGTCCAAACAATGACGTGTTAGCCTAGTTGTAAAACACTTGATTTTTCTAGCTCCAGGTCATGGATTTGATTTCGGTGGGCAATGCTAAGTTATATAAAGTTCTAATTGGACTATATATATTAGGGTGTAGCTAGGTTTCCCTTATTTAGTTTCCAACACCAATTCTTGTAACTTATTTGAACAATGAGGTATTAGCCTAGTGGTATAGGTCTTAGCTTAGTAACCCTAAGTTACAAGTTCAATTCTACAAAGTATTATTGAGTTATAAGCTTTTATAAATCTCAGGGTGTACATATGTCTATATTATATAGTTTATCTCTTCATGTAACATTTGACATCCATCTAAGCATTTGTATTTTTTCCACATTGATTTGTTTTTTATGCTTCTTTTGTATTTCCCAATATTCATCACCATATACAATAGCAAGCCTAATCATTATCCTATAAAATTTCTCTTTCAATTTTATTTATATTCTTTTATCATAATGAACACACTTAGCCTATCTCCATTTTGACCATTCTACCTCAATTCTACTTCTTATATCTTTAGCAATTGTTTCAAGTGCTCTAACTAAAATTTAGTTTAATTATTTATACAGTCTTAAAGAGACAATTGACTTATCATTAAAAACTTTCAAAAGATTATGATATAATCAATTAGAGCTACATGAGAGTTGTGCTATAGAATATGGCCTTTTTCTAATTATTAGACACAAAATCTTGAGTATTACTATGAGCAATCTAGATTTTCCATTCTTATTAATGGTCATTAATTTGGGAATTTTTATCTCTAAATGGATTACAACAAGATGATCTTTTCTTTCTTTCTTTTATTTTAGCAATAGAAGATTTGACATCTTACTTGCGAAAAATTAAAAAATAACAATATTAAAAGAGGCATCAAACTAGCTTTGACTGCAATTCTCTCATACATAATTTATTGATGATGAGACGTCATTTGCGGCAACCGCAATATCGCGAACGCGATATCGCATGCCCAGACGCGATATCGCGTCCTTTACTACGATATCGCGTACGCGATATCGCAACCCACCGCCAGTCCTATAAATAAGAGGTGGCTCTCCCTTGTTTCTCAGTTTTATTTTAGATTGTAGCTAGACTCTGGTAGTTTTATCCCTCCAGAGATAGAATATTTTCCAGTGTACTGCGGGTGATTGTAATTGTATAACATCCTTTATTCGAGTGTGACATGCTTGGACACGCACATGACCGGAAATAAAGATCAAGATTACTTCATCATTGCAGCATTCACTTAGTTTAATTATTTACTTAATTGTTATTTACTGCTTTCCTAGTTAATCTCTCTCACCCTTATCTCATGTTAAAACGCGGAATGAGTACGACTTGATTACG
>MNCI01005676.1:134407-269620 GCA_015680685.1 Gnetum montanum | reverse complement strand
TCTGTGGGAGTTATCATGCAACATGGTTGTACTAAGATCCTTGTAGATCTAATGAAAAATGGGAGTAAGAGTAATCAAAAGGGCACTCAAAAATCCAATGTTGTTCTAGGGGGTCCCACTAGAAAGACATGCACCCATGCTTGAAGGTTGGCAGCTTCTTTAGATTCAATAAAGTGAAGTGAAAAAAAAAAAAAGGAAGTGCCACAAAACAAAAATCACTCCTTCCCCGAATAAAATGTCAAGTGATCGCAGGCCTTGTTGTCATGGTACTCTCATAGTTGTTCATCATGGGATGAAACGATACGATGTCACTGATTAGAGGAACGGACTTGGTCCTGACCTTGGAACAACAGGTTAATGACACGTTAATCATGCTTTACACATAGGATTCACTGTGCTCTGGGTCAGTTACCTCATGTCCCAATCTCTACGATCCCTTTCTATAGTTCGTCTCATCTCACTGTTCGTGTAATTGTAGCTCGTGTCCCATGTAGCATAGAATTTTCATTTCATTCTGGTGATAATTACATGTGTGTGTTTTGTGGAGTTAGTGCGGATGGCTGCGATGACGGAGGCTTCGGTGCACGCGCCGAAGAGCATCGGTGCCCACGCCGAAGAGCGGAGCAAGAGTTGGCCCAGTCGCAAATGGTGGTACCCTCATGATGCCCAGGCTGGCGCAAAGGTGGGCATTCCTATGCGTAAGTTTTCGTACCGTGGGACAAATGCCAAGCAGGGAAAATTGTCTTGGCCCTTCAACGCTGCCAACTGATTCATTCAATCGTCAATACTATCCCAGCATCATCTTGTAATAGTTAATACTACGTGCGGGAAACGCAGATTCACCGTACCATGATAGACGTTCAGAATGTTTACAACATGATTAAAATTGTTGCGGATTAATTCTATCAAAATGTTTACGACATGATTACGAGTGTTGGAGATTGATTGTTTTGATATGATGGTTAGTTTCATCTGGCTTAGTTCTGTGCCAAGGGTAACGAAATTTGACACGTATCAGGCATCAAAGGTCTTTTAAATCTTCCGCCACATCAACTCGTCTCGTATTCGTTTAAGCTATGCATATTTGCACTTCGTTGAATTCCGAACGAAAATTCACCGACTTTGAAATGTATATCATTCGTCTTTTGCCGTTTTCCATTCACCGGATAACTAGAAAGATAAGCATATGTTATAATCGTGTTAAGTTGTGCCGTGAACTCAAAACTATGAACCATACGCTTCAACCAAGTCATTAATACCCATACTTAGTTCATTATTTTGTTAAGTAAAAAAGAGTATTTGTTTGAATCATAGTTAAATCATGATTATATTCTTTTACAATTCTTTTAAATTATCTCATATGTTCTTATAATCAAATTATTTTGGGATCTAACACTCACTTGTTATATACTCTAAACCTCTAACCATAAATGCTTTATTAAAAAGAATATGATCTTTAACCATAAATACTTCATTAAATGAACTATGTTAATATATAATTTCAACCTTTTGCAAAATGCCAACTAACCATGGATACTTTTATTCATAAATACTTTATTAAAAAGATTGTTAAGATCCAATTTCAAGTTGATCTAAAATATTAAGTAACTATAAATTTGTAATTTTGATGACTGATGAACTGCGACATTGTGTCCGCAATATAGAATCAACCATGCGATGTCGGATACCCGATATCGCAGCCTATCTCCTTGCCTATAAATAAGAGGCGGCGCCCTTGGTTTCCGCATTAGAAAGTTAGTCCCTTAGCCAAACTCTTGCCATTTTTTCCCCCCAGAGTTAGAATTATTTCTGCGTGCCCACAGTAAGAGTCATAGAGTGAACGGATCTTTATTCAAGCATTGTGTACCTAAGCGCACTTTGTGTATGGTAATAAAGACGAACTTTATGATAAACCTTGCAGCATACAAAATAGATTAATTAGCGTTAATTATTTTTTAATGTTTTCCTAGTTGATTAATGATTTCTCTCACCCTACAACTCTCTTAGTTAAATACACTTAGTATGGTTGCTTCGAGCGTGCGTGTAGCGCTTGGTAACCTAGTGACGATTAGCGTTTGGTAATCCCAATAGCGTTACATTGGTTCAGGATGTATACAGCAAGTGGGAACGGATACCGGTGTTAGGAGTAATTAGAACTTAGTTAATGAGTAGTTAAATTGGATTAGTTACTTAGTTATCTCTCTCCCCCTCCTTACTAGCGCAGGATATAAAACACATAAAAGCCATAAAAATCATATGCCTCAAGCTTACTTAACCATACAACCATGACATACAAGTAAGTTTGGGAAGACAACGATTAACTAACCCGTTATTGTTCCACAAAGGCACATAGGCACTTAGTCCTTAGAATTTGACCAGATCATGCGTGAAACGCTCGTATTCATACGGTTGAGCGTATGGGTACCTCACCGCTCATCATTGGTGCCGTTGTCGGGGACTTAGTTGTTTGTGCGCTAAGTAGAACTTAAGAAATCATTCACATCATTGGAACAAACCCTTAGAGTTAGTTAAGAAAAAGATAATAGTACATTGCACATTGAACAAGACAAGATGTCTTCTTCTTCACACAAAAGCACTTCACCACCTAGGACTAACACAAGAAGCAATCAACGACAGGATACACATGACGTTGATCCGTCAATCCCTTAACAGTTTCATGTGGTATATATTCATCCCGATGAATATGTACCCGACTTCACCTTTATTTTCCATTAAGATGAACAACTGCATTGGCATGACTTGGAAGGTAACATAGTGTTACCTCTTGACCGTTCAATCCCAAGTATGCTTCTTCATGCCCTCACATGAATAGACATGCAATACTTACATGCAAAGTACGTTGCGCAAGACTGTGATTCAAGAGACTATCATCCCACAAAGGCGCAACGTCAAAGGGATTTGCAACAAGAGAGACACCATAAGTCTTTGAAGGGAAAATGGTCCAAGGATGCCCCTCACGTTTTAAGTGAAATCGAGGGTGATGAACCTACCTTAAGTAGTTGCCCACATAATGATGTTCCTCCCCTTGACTTTGGCCAAGGGGTTGTGTATCAGAACCTTCATTCTACTATTCACAACCCAGGTGTTGATACCAACGAACACAAACTGTCCAAAAAAGGAACAAGGACACATGACAAAGGTGGGCATTTTGATCGCAATCGCGATCAAGGTAGAGAACACTGAAGATAAGGTTGTAGACACCATCATGGTGGTGATTCTCCTTCTTCTTCATCTTCATTGTCTCCTTCACCCTCTCCTTTAGTGTCCAGACGTAGCCATAGAGAAAAAAATCATGAGGATAAGGGTAAGCAAAGTGGAAGTTATAGATGAAATAGCCAAGATAGAGGACAAGGGCACTCTAGGGAATCACGACATAGAAGAAGGGAGAGTAGGGAATGACATAGGCATCATAGACACCACGAATGAGATGATCATGATGAACCCCTACTGGCTACTCGAAGCATGCTGGACATAACTGAGGCTATGAGAGTTCCAACAAGGCACCAAAAAGATAGTAGGATCAAGAGGTTAGACATGAATAACATCTCACGATTTGAAGGGAGATATAACGCTGATCCTCAAAATCACTTACAAGCATTTTATGATGCGTGTGCCTTGTAAAACATAGAAAACGAGTGGCAAAAACTTAAGTTGTTCCCACAAACACTAGTAAAAGAAGCTGAAAGCTGGTATTGGTCTTTAGAACCGGAATCCATTCGTAGGTGGAGTACTATGTTAAAATTGTTCAATGATAAGTACCAAACGTATTCTCGAGTGTCTAACCTACGAAAGCAAATCCAAGGATGAAAAGAAGAAAGTCATGAACCCTTGGATGCCACCATGGGCTGCTATTATGCACTATTACATCGTTGTCCTAGCCATGGTTATTCGTAGCGGGATTAGCTACGTCATCTCTTATATGGGCTTAGGCATGAAACAAGAAGAACCCTTGGGACTTATGCCCAAGGAAGGTTATCCAAGCTTAGGTCTCATCAAATTCACAGGCTATTGGAGCAAGTTGAAGTTGCTAAGGAAGAAGGTGAGCTACGAAAGAGAGAGAGTGTGGAAAAATATAATCGAGATCCTTCCCTCTAGAAGAACAGAGTAAGATTTTGTGAGGATGAGAAAGATTCACCACTCGAAGAGATGGTGAATAGGAAAACCTTGCCCATCCAAAAGTTAGCATCAGAAGTATTGACAAAGGTAGACCAAATGTGGGACTCCCTGGATAGTAGGTTTCAAACTGTTCTCAAAGTAGTAGAGGACTCTAGAGAGCGAGGTAGTGATCATGACAAAAGAAAAAAGAGAGAAGCAGAAAACACACGTAACAAGGGTAAGGGTAAAGTTGCTATTATTGAAGAGGTTGTGTATTCAGATACAGATGATGATAGTGGATGCGAGATATGTCAATACGACCATCCTAAGGGATGTTGCCCTGTGATCTCACATCTGCAGGAGTCTGGGGTGTATGCACTTAATCCACGTTTAAACAAACGACAAACATCCCGATGGTTACCTTATCCCCAAGGTAACCCAAGGTAGTTCCACCAACCTTTAACGTATTATCCAAGTGGAACTCCACCACAACCAATTGAGCAACATCAACAGTGGCAGCACCCACAATCATGGGGAATGCCACCACCAAGGCAACAATATTCTAACTGGCAACCTGACCCATATGGATATTACATGCAACATCCAATCTCTCCACGTGACTTTGTTGGTCATGTTACTCCCCAACATCACTACCAAGCCCACAAGTACTATAGGACTCCCTCTCCTAGGGGTGATATTCCATAAGTGTACCATCCTTCAAATCCAGCTGCATCTCTCCCACCAATAGCTCCATTACCACTTGCTCCAGCAATGCAAGGTGAACTCCCTACTCAGCCATAGCAACGCAATGCCACAAGGGCTATTAATCCTCAACCTATTGTTGGTTCTGACAATCGTATGAAGAAAAAAAATTTCTTTAGAACCAACAGTCCAACCAAGCCTTTGCAACCCCAAATGGCTGAGTCTTTGGATGTCTCTGTACCAAATAAAGCTTCAAAGCCCCCTTCGAACCTAACACCGCATTCAATCATGTTAACACATGTTGTTACTTATTGGATCAAAGCTGGCCACCTTCCCAAAAAATTCTCTGATCCTAGGAGTCCCCTAATATATCTACAAATCGCTGGGAATGAGCCATGCAAAGCTCTTTTGAATTCAGGTTTCAGTGTCAACCTAATATCCCAAGAAATGTATAAGGCCTGGAACCTGCCTCCATTAAAAAAGAGCAACATTCGTTTAGAGTTGGTCAACCAGTCCATCACTGTTCCCTTGGGATTAGTGGAGGACATTGTTATCACTATTTGTGGATGGTCATATACATCTGACTTCTTGGTGATTCAAGTGAACAATAGTAAGGGGGACTTCCCAATCATAATGGGAAGGGCATGGCTAAGCACTATCAATGTGTGCCTAGGAATCTGCGATCTTTCCCTAGAAATATCTAAGGAAAATACTTTCGGAAAGATCGAGAAGAAGAAAGTTTCATGCATCACATACAGTGACACAGGGTGTAATTGCATGCAGAGATCATGGGTTGTGCAAAGTTTAACACTGCCTGCATGCAATCAGTGTGTACAAATGATCAATATACAAAGGTGCATGTATGCAACAGCCACACGACAAGAAGACACCCAATGGCTAATAGCTAATCAAGAAAGCAGCTCACTTATATGCATGGAACTAACTAATGGTTTGACTTGCGCTTACATAGATAGCATAGACGCATTAGAGCAATTCCACCGCCAACTTCCCAATCCTAACCTAGAAAACATCAACTGGGGGAAGTTGGAAATTCCTAAGAAATTTAAACAAGAGCCCCTAGAGCTACAACCATTGCCCACCGATATGGAATACATGTTCCTTAAGAATGGAAAATCGGTAATCATCAATGCGAAACTTGCTCTGCATCAAAAAGAGAGTCTGCTAAAGGTAATAAAAAAGTGGTCAAAAGCCTTTGCTTGGTCATATCTAAAATTAACCGGAATAGATCCTAGGATATGTCAGCATAGGATTTACACTGACTCCTCCATGAAACCTTGAAAACAACCATAGAGGTGATTGAACCCAAAGTTGAAGCAAGTAGTAAAAGAAAAAATTGAACAACTTCGAAAGGCTAGGTTCATATACCCCATTGCTGATAGCGAATGGGTTAGCCCCTTAGTAATCATGCCTAAAAAGGGAGGCAAATGGAGGATGTGCATAGATTTTAGGCTACTAAACATGGTAACATTCAAGGATCACTTTCCGTTACCATTTGTTGACCAAGTCTTAGACACAATCGCAGGGCATCGCTATTATAGTTTTCTGGATGGATATAGTGGATACAACCAAATACAAATAGCCCCAGAAGACCAAGCCAAAACTACGTTCACTAGTCCTTGGGGAACATTTTCATACAAAAAAATGTCGTTTGGCTTGTGCAATTCCCCTGCAATGTTTCAAGACTTAGTTCTAAGCATATTGCAGCAGTAGATAGGAAATGGTGTGGAAGTCTTTATGGATGACTTCTCCACTTATGGAGCAAGTTTTGATCAAGCCTTGGACCAATTAGAGCAAGTGCTGAAAAGATGTGTAGAAACTAATCTAAGGCTCAACTAGCAAAAAAGCCATTTGATGGTCCAAGAAGGTGTAGTACTTGAGCATAAAATCTTACATGTAGGAATAGAAGTAGACCCGAAGAAAATCAAAGTCATCCAAGAAATTACCCATCAACCGAAAACCATCAAAGACATTTTGGTCATTCCTTGGACACACTGGCTACTATAGGAGATTCATACAGAACTTTTCAAAGATTGCCAAACCATTGGTAGAGTTAACGAAAAAGGACGTACCCTTCGAGTGGACCAAGGAATGTGAACTAGCTTTCCAAACTCTGAAATAGAAGCTGGTAGAAACACCCATTCTACAAGCTCCTAACTGGTCCAAACCGTTCCATGTCATGACCGATGCATCCAACTATGTCATAGGAGCTATACTTACACAGTTAGATGTCTAGAAACATCCTTATTACATCCACTGTGAAAGTAAAAGTATCACTAGTGCACAACTTAACTACACTACCATAGAAAAAGAATTAATGGTTTTAGTGCTTGCACTAGAAAAATTTAAACACTATGTGTTGGGATACAAAGTATTCATACACACAAATCATAGTGCAATTCGGTTCCTCATGAATAAGCTAATGGTAAGCCCCTGTATTATACGATGGCTGGTAATCTTACAAGAGTTTGATTTAACAATGATCGATTGTAAAGGCACCGAGAATGTAGTTGTCAATCATTTATCTTGATTGTGCTAAGATAGAAAAGAGAATGAGTATCCAATTTTCGATCATTTCCTTGATGAGTTCTTCTTTGCCGATGTAGTGAATAACCAATCATCCATGGAGACAAACTGGTACAATAGCATTCTTACCTATCTCCTTACCCAACAAACACCACAAGAGCTAGACCTAAAGAAGAAACAACAGTTTCTTCACAAAGCCAAGTACTTTATGGAGATTAATGGACAACTTTACAAAATATGTCCCAATAGCTTGGTTCAATGGTGTGTTCTTGATAGAGATCAACTGAGAGTTCTCCAAGACACTCATGAGGGCCCTTGTGGGGGTCATTATGCTGGGAGACAAACAACCATCAAGATCCTACTTACAAGGTATTATTGGCCTACCTTGTTCCGGAACACCCATCAATTCGTCCAATCTTGTGAGCACTGTCAATGTGATGGGGGAACGACTGCTAGAATGGAGGGCCCACAACAATGGATTCAACTGTTAAAATCCTTTGACATCTAGAGAATTGATTTCATGGGGCCCATTACACTAATGTCCAATGGAAAAGCTTACATCATAGTTGCCATAGACTACTTAACAAAATGGGCTGAAGCAGCTGCCGTTAAAGATTGCACATCATCTACAGCTGCATGATTTGTTTAACAACAAGTCATCAACAAGTTTGGTGTGCTGCGTGCACTTATCTCAGACAATGGAACACATTTTATAGGTGTAAATTTTTAGAAGTTAATGCAATGCTTAGGGGTTAAGCACAAATTGACTACACCATACCACCCCCAAGCAAACGGTCAAGCCGAGGTTACCAATAGGGAGATTACTAAGATACTAACCAGAACCATTAGAAAGTATAGGCGAGACTGGAGCACTAAACTGAATGATGCTCTTTGGGCATACCGCTCCACATGGAAACTCCCTATAGGCTACTCTCCCNGCACAAAAACAAAGGTTGATGACTCTTAACTTGCTAGATGAGAACCAACTAGTTGCCCTATCATCTAATGAGTTGCACAAGGCATTTAATAAACAATGTCATGACCTAAAAATTAGGAAAGTTAAGTATCAGCTAGGAGATAAGGTTCTCTACTGGAACCCCACACATGTGTCACAACATACCAAATTTCAAACACTATGGAAAGGACCTTACATTATCTATGTAACTTTCCCTTCAGGGGCCATGACCATATATAAACCTAAGAGCCCAGATAAGAGACTGTTAGTCAATGTGCATCAAACAAAACCTTTCCATGAGTTTAGGATAGCCAGAACATATGCTACCTCTGTAGGTGGGTAACCTTGCTCATTATTTTGGATCTCATCCATCCAACTCAGTCATGGGGGAGATGGCCATCTCTGTTAACCATCGAAGGCCTTCAGTTCTTTTTAAATTTTTATTTTACATATTTTTGTTTTGCACATTTCCTTAATCTTTCTTGTTTTTTTTTACACCATCATTCATATTTTTACCATTTCTTTGTGTGATTACTTTATTTTGTTCATCACCCAATAAGTGTTCATGATGGTGGTATGAATAATACCATATCAATTGCTAATGTTTGGATTTTACTTTTGAAGTATGATGTTGATATTAAGGTATGGTTCTTTTAATTAAATAGGCAATGAGTCCATGGTGTTCATACATCCATAAAATCCTATGGTCTCCCTTGGCTTGGAACTGTATAGTCCCTTTCTCTAATAAAACTGTTAACGAATTGGTGGTTGGGTATTTCTCAAACTAAGGAAGGACTCAAAGGATGAAAAGGGTGTAACTTCAAGGGAATTTGATGTATTTGTGCTAGCTATTCTCTTGAGTGCTTGGATGCCTTTTCCTTGGGTTTTCTGCCATTCTGACCATTCATCAAATCATCGAAAGTTGAGTACATAAAAATAAGTCTTTGCATGGTGTGGTTCTCATGCAAAAAACATTAAAAAAACTGTGAAAATTCAAAGCACACCCCTTAGACACAATAATGAACTTGGGATACACGCACTGGTTATGGCACTGGAAAGACATGTTACCCATGCCTGAAGGTTCCCTCTAACTAAGGCCCTTTCTGGCTTCTCGTTTCTCCATCTCGCTCTCCTCAGAATGGTGGTGAATTTTTGTAGAGGCATTCTTCTTGCTTCAAGAGGATAGGTTGGTCAAATGTGTTGATGCGAGGTCATTGAATGTGGTTTGTTGAGCCTAGATTTGTAATGAGTTCTACTCGGTCACATTAACCATATAACACATAGAAGGGACTTTACACAACCTTGTTCTTGGGTTTCCATTCCATTCTCTCCTCTCCACCTTTCTTTTTCATTTTTCACCTCATTGCGAGTTTTATCATTAGTCTGTATTTTGGTTGATGCATTGTTTTTCCTTGGTAATTTCTTATGGGTAAGTTTTTAACTCTTGCTTCCAAATGACATTCCTAGAGCCTATAGACTCTTTGGTTTGTGTGTCTGTCAGGGCATCAAAGGCATGAGCCTACTTTGGGGAGGACCCACTAGCATTCCTTTTTGGTGCATTTGTTAACTTCTTTTCCTTAAACATTTCCTGTAATCAACATTTTTTTTTATTTCATCCCCATCCATGACATCTATTTTATTAGCGTTGTCGTTGTTCCTTTTTCTCCATCTTTCTTATTCCTTATCGTTTTCCATCCTATCGCTACCAGAGGTTCGCTCTTAGTCATGGGGGCCCTAGCAAAAAATTTTCAATTTTTCCTAACCCCTACATTAGGTAGTCACCAGTGTTGAAACTCTAGAATTAGTATCTGCCATAACCACAACTCAACCAATGAGCTTTACATTGAGGCAAGGTATCAACTGCATTGTGATTTATCTATCCTCACTCATTTCTAACTATGTTGTGTGTCCAGATGACAATCATACAACAATGGATTGGGCCTAGAGGAAACACTCAGGATGGACCAAAACTAGAATGTTTACAAAAGGAGCAAGATTGGTGGCGTGGCTATGGATAAACAATTGAAGGTGCAATCTTGGCATCGACAGCAACATGTCTTATTCTTTTCTCTCTCTCCTTCTCTTCTAGCTGCCAAACAAGGCTGGATGTCATTTATGTATAGTGTTCACCTTTGTGATCATGAACACTAATGTTGTCATGTATTGTATTGTTGATCCATTCATCGGACACGTTGAGTCTATCACCCCATTCCATAGTCAATGGTCATTTAGTCAATAATCTCATACCTTTCCAATATTTTTTAAGGAACTTGAGGACGAGTTTTCATTCAGTCATGGGGGTATGATGAATCGCAATATCGTGTCTGCGATATCGGATCAACCATGCGATGTTGAATACCCGATATCGCGGCCTGTCTTGTTGCCTATAAATAAGAGGTGGTTCCCTTGGTTTCCACATTAGAAAGTTAGTTCCTTAGCCAAAATCTTGCCATTTCTTTCCCCCAGAGTTAGAATTATTTCTGCATGCCAACAATAGGAGTCATAGAGTGAACAAATCTTTATTCAAGCATTGTGTACCTGAGCACACTTTGTGTATAGCAATAAAGACAAACTTTATGATAAACCTTGCAACATATAGAATAGATTAATTAGCGTTAATTATTATTTAATGCTCTCCTAGTTGATTAATGATTTCTCTCACCCTACAACTCTCTTAGTTAAATACACTCAATACGACCGCTTCGAGCATGCTTGTAGCGCTTGGTAACCTAGTGACGATTAGCGTTTGGTAATCCCAGTAATGTTACACTAGTTCAAGATGTGTATGACAAGTGGGAACGGATACTGGTGTTAGGAGTAATTAGAACTTAGTTAATGAGTAGTTAAATTGGATTAGTTACTTAGTTATCTCTCTCCCCCTCCTTACTAGTGTAGGACATAAAACACATAAAAGCCATAAAAATCATATGCCTCAAGCTTACTTAACCATACAACCATGGCATACAAGTAAGTTTGGAAAGACAACAATTAACCAACCCGTTACTGTTCCACAAAGGCGCATAGGCACTTAGTCCTTGGAATTCGACCGGATCGTGCGTGAAATGCTCGTATTCATATGGTTGAGTGTAGGGGTACCTCACCACTCATCAATGACCATGCCTATAATATTGGATTTATATATGGTCTAGTGGTAATAAAACATATAGACACTTTCCTTTTCTTACACACCAAGAAAATGAGGAAATTGAATGTGAGTAATGTGCTACTTTTTACATACAATTGATGTTACATTAAGCTCTAAATTCAATAGCACATTTGTATTTAAAGGTACAACATTGCTAATGAAAGATAACTTAATTATTAGCTCATTGTCTGACAAGGATTTGTAGGTACTCTGAATCACAATGGAATACAATTGTTATGTTCTTACATTCTTCCAAAGTATCATGTGTTGGAATGTGCATGGAATCTTAATTTTTCAACTTTCAACAACATCGTGTTGGGAAATTTTTCTATCTTAACATGACACATCACATTACCAATTGGAAGTTTTGATGTCGTGTCAATGAATTTTAACATTGTTTGTAAGTTTGATGCCATGATTAGAAGTTTTGATGTTGTTTAAGTAAGTTTTTATGTTGTCTAGAAGTTTGACACTGCGATTAGAAGCTTTGATGTTATTTAAATGATTTTTAACATTGTTTGTAAGTTTGACACCACAATTAGAAGTTTTGATGTTATGTAAATGAGTTTTGATACTATCTATAAGTTTGATGTCGCTTGAGTTTTAGCTTATTTCAACAAGTTAAAGAATCAATGTAGAACATAGATGAAGATTCAAAAATTTGAAATGAGTATATTTAATGATTTTGATGCTATTTTTCTTTGAGATTAGAAGCTTTTGATTGCTCTTAATGCCAAAAAAAAGAATCTTCACTCAAATTTGTGAAAAGACCTAGGAGAAATACAAAATCTATTCTCCAAGATGTACAAGCAACTTGTAAAAGTTAAAGATACACATAAATGCAACTTTAAATTTGAAAAAATCACTAGAGCATAATGCTTTGATCATCTTCATCATTTTGAGAATAAAACATATACTTATCTTTTTGCCTTTTGATGCTTTGTTGGACAACTTTGATAAAATTGACAATCTTAAGATGAAAATTGAACTGGTAATGAGCAAGATCTTCAATAAAGATTGAGAAATTGAAAAATGCAATTGTAAGGTTGAGAATTGTGATTGTGAGATTGAGAATTTCAAAAAGAATTGTGAAATCTAAGAAAGTTTGTGAGAATTATGAATCAAAAATTGAAAGAAGGAAACTTCTCCTTGGAACTTCCTCAAAACCCTTAAACTTTGGGATGCACAATGAAATACGAGAAAATAATGCCTCTATCTTATGAGGTATGAGGGGAAACCTCAGTTTATAGGCAAGGTTGACTCAAAGTTTTTCATTTTAGGCATGTTTTGGCACTATGAAACCTTACATATGAAATTTTCCATTTTAGGAAACTTTTACAAATGTAAGTCAAACCTTATATTGTAACATGAATTAAAACACACAACATAAAATATAAAATATAAAATTGGAAATGAGACATAATAACTATGGAAAATGAGCTCCCATCCATACTACAATATAACATCACATTGGTTGTCTATTGAAATCACCTTTGAAGAATCAGTATTTACTTTTCATGTATCATCAAGTTGACTATATCCTCTTAGAGTATACCTAAAATCAAATCGTTTAAATGCTTGCAAAATTTATTCAAATTGAAACTAAAACTAAAACTGAAGATTTTATTATATCCATTGACCAAAAAGATCTATTGGATAGATAGTAGATTTATCTTATGGAAAATAAAAATAGATTCAACAAAGTAACTAAGCACCACTGGATGCAACAAAAATAGATAATATAAATTGCTTATTACACTTATATAATTTTGTTGAAGATGTCAATTAAAGAATGATTAAGAAAAACATGCTTATCATGTTTAAGAGCTCCTAACCAACATAACTTATATATTAGCTCTTCTCTAGGGAGGTTAATCCATCTTCCACTTTCTATCTTGAGTCAGTGTGAACTAAAACAAAGCTTGCCAATGAAGCTATGAGATATGATTAAGATTTTAGCTACAAGATAAGAAATTTCTAACTCTAGTTAATCACCTCTAATATTCTCTAAATAATTTTTTTTCATGTCTTCCGTATTTGACTATAACTTTTCCAATACTTCATTTTTAACTATCTTGTGTATATGCTTAGGATAACTCTACACTACCTCCAATGAGATATTTCATGTCTTAGCTATTAAACCCCTTGGAAATATCACCCTTGTTTTTTTATATCTTTAATAACTACTTTGAAAAACTTTATTTGCATGTGTTTTGCCAATTTAAATATAGCTAATCAAATATAATAAAGAATTTTAGCTTCTAAGGGAATTAATTCGTAATCCAAAAGTAACATAGAATAAGGAATTTGTGCCTTCACCTTAAATTCATCTAATAAATATATATATATATATATATATATATTTTGCATCCTTTAAATATTTTCACTAAGGCATGGCCCCAAACAACACATCCATATAACATAGTTGGATAAATGACAACATAAAAAAATTTTCTTCTAACCTTCAACAATGAGGTCTAAGCCCAATGGTAAGACTCTTGTTTTTGCAACTTCAAGTTATGGATTTGATTCTAGTGGACAATACAAAGTTATAAAGTTCTAATTTAACTATATGTCTCGAGGGTAAATATTATTAAAAGATCAATAAAAACTCCAACTAACCATTACTCCTACCATATGTGCACATTATTTTTCTAATGGTTTGGCACACATAGTACTCCTAAACACATGGATCATGACCACATAACATAATAATAAGGTACACAACATGAGAATGATAACTTCTAGCTAGAGACATCATGAAGTACTTGCATGCTAGAAAATTTTCAATAATTTACACAACTTAACATAGCTTACAACCTTGTAATTCCTATATTATCTAATGAGTAGCGAGGTATCCTTACACTCAACCATACGAATACGAGCATCTCACGCGTGATCCAGTCGAACTCCAAGGACTAAGTGCTTACACGCCCTAATGGAACACTTAAGGTTAATCAATCGTTGTCCTCAAAAACTTACTTGTATTATCATGGTTGTATGGTTAAGTAAGTTTGAGGTATGTGATTTTTATGACTTTTATCTTTTTAACGTCTATGCTAAGAGGGAAGGGTGAAGAGAACTAAATGACTAACTTTCATTAACTATTCACTAACTAAGTTCTAAGTATCCTAGCATCAATATCCATTCCCACTTGCTACACACACCCTGAACCACTGCAACGCTACTGGGATTACGAAACGCTACTTGTTACTGGGTTACCAAGCGTTGCACACCTACTCGAAGCGGTCTTACTGAGTGTACTTAACTAGGAGAGTCAAGGGTTGAGATAGATTAATTATCTAGGAAATAATTTAAACATTTAATAATAATTAAATCCTATTTAGCTTAGTCCATATGCTGCAAGGTTTATCAGAAAATTCATCTTTATTGCTGTACACAAATGTGTGCTCAGGTACAATTTGCTTGAATAAAGATCCATTCACTTTAAGACTCCTACTGTAGGCACATGGAAATTATTCTAACTCTAGAATGGTAAAAATGCTATAGTTTGGTTAAGGGCTAACTCTAGATGAGTGAACAAGGGAAAGCCACCTCTTATTTATAGACATGACGAAGGGTTGCGATATGGCGTATGCGATATCGTAGGGGCCGACGCGATATCGTGGCTCATCATACCCCCATGTCTGAATGAAAACTTGTCCTTGAGTTCCTTAAAAAATATTGGGAAGGTATGGGATTATTGACTTGAATGACACTAACGGTGAATGGGGTGACATGTGAACAGATCATCATTACAATACATGACAAAATTAGTGTTCATGACAATAAGAGTGAACACTATACACATTTGACATCCAACCTTATTTGGCAGCTAAGAGAGAAGAGAAAAGAGAGAGAGAAAAGGAGAAGTCTGTTGCTGTCGATGCCAAGATTACGCTTTTCGTTGTCCATCCATAAGCACGTCATCAATCTTGTTCCTTGCATAATTGCTTCAACACTAATCCATTCCAAGTGTTCCCTCCAGATCCAATCCATTGGTGTATGATTGTCATCTGCACACACAACATAGTCTTATATTAGCAAGGGTAAATGAATCACAATGCAGTTGATACCTTGCCTTAGTGTAAGGTCCATTGGCTGAGTTGTGATATGGCTAATGCAAATCTAGAGATATAATACTGGTGACTACCCGAGGTGTAGGGGTTAAGAGAAAATCAAAAAAACTGGACCAGGACCCCATGACTGAGAGCGAACCTATGGTAGCGAGAGAATGGAAAAAGATAAGGAATAAGAGAGAAAAAGAAACAACGGCAACGCCGATAAAATGGATGTCAAAGATGGAGATGAACAAAATAAATGGTAATTGTGAAAATATTTAAGGGAAAGAAATTAATGGATGCACCAAATAGGAATGCTAGTGGGTCCTCCCCAAAGCAAGCTCATGCCCTTAATGCCCTGACAATCCCACATTCAAAGAGTCTATAGGCCCTAGAAATGTCATTTGAAAGCAAGAGTTAAAATCTTAACCACAAGAATTTCCCAAAAAGAAAATAATGCATCAACCAAGATATGGACTACTGATACAACTGGCAATGAGGTGAAAGATGGAGAAAGAAGGATGGAAAGAAGAGAATGGGATGGAGTCTCAAGAACAAGGTGGTGTACAACAAATGGAGCGAGAAGGGCCTTAGTTAGAGGAAACATGTTTATTTAGTTCCATAACCAATGCTAGTAGCCCAGATGATTATTTCATCTAAGGGGTGTGCTTTGAATCCTCACTGTTTTTTTTTTGTGTTTTGCATGAGAACCACACCATGCAAAGACTTATTATTTTTATTAACTCAACTTCCCAATAATGGAGAAACATCAGAATGGTAAGGAAAATCCAAGAAGGAAACATCCAAGCACCCAAGAGAATGGCCAGCACAAATGCATCAAGTTCCCTTGAAGTCACACCCTTTTCAGTCCTTGAGTCCTTCTTTAGTTTGAGAAATGCCCAGTCACCGATTCATTGATAGTTCTTATTATTGAGAAAGGGACTATACAGTTCCAAGCCAAGAGAGACCATAGAAACTTATGGATGCATGGATGATGTGGGCTCATTGCCTGTTATATCAAAAGAACCATACCTTAGTATCAACATCATAACTCAAAGGTAAAAACCAAACATTAGTAATCAATGGAATACAGTTCCTACCATCTTCGAAGCACTTATTAAGTGTCAAACTTAACAAAAATAAATAAATAAACACACAAATAAACAAAGAAGTATGAATGATGTTGCAAAAAAAATGAAAAAAGTTAAAGAAATTTGTAAAACAAAAATATGTAAAACAAAAACTTAAAAAGAAACTGAGGGCTTTAATTGATTAGCATAGGTGGCCATCTCCCCCATGACTGAGTTAAAAGGAGGAGATCCAAAATAATGAGCGAGGTCGGCCTCTCTCAGAGGTATTATGTGCACCAACTATTTTAAGTTCATAGAAGGGTTTGGTTTGTTGCACATTGACCAATAATCTCTTATCAAGGCTTTCAGGTTTGTATATGGTCATGGCCCTTGAGGCAAAGGTTGTATGAATAATGTAAGGCCCTTCCCACAATGTTTGAAATTTTGTGTGCTATGGCACATGTGTGGGGTTCCAGTAGAGGACCTTATCTCCCGGTTGATACTTAACCTTCCGAATGCTCAAGTCATGACGTTGCTTGTTATGTGCCTTGTGCAACTCATTTGATGACAGGGCAACCAATCGATTTTCGTCTAGCATGTTTAGAGTTGCCAATCTTTGTTTTTGTGCTAGATCAAGGTCAAGGTGGAGGTCACATGCCATGGATAGTGTATGGAGCTCAGTTTGAATTGGAAGCTTTGGAAGTTTTCTGTATACTAACTCATAGGGAGAGTAGCCTGTAGGGAGTTTCCAAGTGGAGTGGTATGCCCGGAGAGCATCATTCAGTTTAGTGCTCCAATCTCGCCTATATTTGCTAATTGTCCTTGTTAATATTTTTGTAATCTCTCGATTAGTGACCTCAGCTTGGCCATTAGCTTTGGGGTGATCAGGTGTAGTCAATTTATGTTCAACCCCTAAGCATTGCATCAACTTCCGAAAGGTTGCACCCGTGAAGTGTGTTCCATTATCCAAGATAAGTGCATGTGGCACACCAAACCTATTTATGACTTGTTGTTGCATAAATTGTACAGCTGTAGATGATGTGTAGTTTGTAATAGCAGCTGCTTCAGCCCATTTTGTTAAATAGTCAACAACAACAATAATGTAAGCTTTTCCATTGGACATTGGTGTAATGGGCCCCATAAAGTCTATTCCCCAAATGTCGAAGGGTTCCAAAGGTTGAATCCATTGTTACAGACCCTCCATTCTAGTAGTCATTCCCCAATCACCTTGACAGTGCTTGCAGGACTAGACAAATTGATGGGCATCTCGAAATAATGTTGGCCAGTAATATCCTGCAAGCAGGATCTTAATAGTTGTTTGTCTCCCTGCATAGTGACCCCCACAAGGGCCCTCATGAGTGTCTTGGAGAACTCTTAGTTGGTCCACATCGGGCATGCACCATCAAACCAAGCCATCAGCACAAACTTTGTAAAGTTGTCCATTGATCTCCATGAAGTACTTGGCTTTGTGAAGAAACTTTTGCTTCTTCCTAAAGTCTAGCTCCTATGGTGTTTTTTGGGAAAGGAGATAGGTAAAAATGCTACTATACCAATTTGTTTCCATGGGTTGGTTATTCGCTACATCGGTGATGAGTGGCGAGGTACCCCTACACTCAACCATACGAAACGAGCGTACACGCATGATCCGGTCGAACTCTACAGACTAAATGCCTTAACGCCACAAGAAACACTTGGGGTTAATCGTTTGTTGTCTTCCCAGGCTTGCTTGTAAGTGTCACGGTGTATGGTTAAGCAAGTCTGAGGTATGTGATTTTTTTGGTATTTTCGGCTTATCTTCTATGCTACCAAGAGAAAGGGTTGAGAAACTAAGCTAACTCTAACTAAGATCTAAGTCTAAATTAACTAGCGTCAGCATCCGTTCCCACTTACCGGACACACCCTGAACTATGCAACTGCAGCTTACCAAACGCTAATCGTTACTGGGATCGCCACACGTAACGCAAGTGCTCGAAGTGGTCGTACTGAGGCACCTATTTAGCCTACGTGTGATAAGCAGCCGATTCCTTAGCCAGCCGTACACACCCGTGGGTGCTCGTAACTAAGTCGTACTTATCACACGATCTAGCCTAGCAATGAGCAGCCGATTCCTCAACTAGCCGTACACATCAGACCCGGGAGTTACCAAGCGCAGAATCCTGGAATACGCTACTGGGTTACCAAGCATCCAATGCTCGTAATTGAGTCGTACTCATGCATTGCGTCAAGCAGCCGATTCCTTGACTAGCCGTACACGTCCGTAGACGCTCGTAATCAAGTCGTACTTGAACGCACTAGGAAAGCAGGAAATAAAGCAATAAATGAAACCACGTGCTGCAAGGTTTATCCAAACAAGTTCGTCTTTATTGCCGTACACAACTTGGGTTCAGGTTACAAGCTGCTCGAATAAAGAGCCGTTCACTCTAGGACTCCTACTGCGGGCACATGGGGAAAAATTCTAACTCTGGAGTGATCAATCTGCCAGAGCTTTGCTACACTAGCCAGGATTTGGAAATAAGGGGAGTGCCGCCTCTTATTTATAGAAATGGCGGCGGGACGCGATATCGCGTACACGATATCGCAGCCTAGTGTAAATCGCGTCTCATCAATCGGCAAAGAGGGCTTCGTTAGGAAAATGATCGAATATTGCTTATTCATCCTCTTTGCTATCCCAGTGCAACCGAGATAAGTGATCTGCAACTACATTCTCGGTGCCCTTTCGATCTATCATCATTAGATTGAACTCCTATAGGATTACCAGCCATCGTATAATATGAGGGCTAACCATTGGCTTGTTCATGAGGAACCTGATTACACTATGATTCGTATGAATGTACACTTTGTTGCCTAACACATAGTGCCTAAACTTGTCCAATGAAAACACTACAACCATTAATTCTTTTTCTGTAGTTGTGTAGTTAAGTTGTGCACCGGCAATACTCCTACTTGCACAGTGGATGTAATAAGGATGTTTTTTGTCATCTAATTGTGTAAGTACGGCTCCTAAGGCATAATTGGATGCATCAGTCATTATATGGAACAGTTTGGACCAATCAGGGGCTTGTAGAATGGGAGTTTCCATAAGCTTTTGTTTTAAAGTTTGGAATGCTTGTTCACATTCCCTGGTCCATTCGAATGGTGCATCCTTCTTCGTTAGTTCTACCAATGGTTTGGAAATCTTGGAGAAGTTCTCAATGAATCTCCTATAGTAGCCAGTGTGTCCAAGGAATGATCGAATGTCTTTAATAGTTTTCGGTTGTCGAGTGATTCCTTGGATGATCCTAACTTTATCTAGGTCTACCTCTATTCCTCAATGCAAAATCTTATGCCCCAATACTATGCCTTCTTGGACCATTAGATGGCTTTTCTTCTAATTGAGCCTTAAGTTGGTTTCTACACATCTTTTTAGCACTTGCTCTAATCGGTCCAAGGCTTGATCAAAGCTTGTTCCATAAGTGGAGAAGTCATCCATAAAGACTTCTACTCCATTTCCTATCTGCTGTTGGAATATGCTTAGAACTAGGCATTGAAATGTGGCAGAAGCATTGCACAAGCCAAATGACATTTTTTTTATATGCAAACGTTCCCCAAGGATTGGTGAACGTTTTCTTGGCTTGATCTTTTGGTGCTATCCGTATGTGGTTGTATCCACTATAACAATCTAGAAAACTATAATAGCGATGCCCTGCTATGGTGTCTAAGACTTGGTCAACGAATGGCAACAGAAAGTAATCCTTGAATGTTGCCATGTTCAGCAACCTAAAATCTATACACACCCTCCATTTGCCTCCCTTTTTAGGCACGATCACCAGAGGGCTAACCCATTCACTATCAACAATGGGATATATGAACCCAGCCTTAAGAAGTTATTCTATCTCTTATTTTACTATTTGTTTCAATTTTGGGTTCAATCACCTCTGTGGTTGTTTTCAAGATTTCATGGAGGGGTCCATGTAAATCCTATGCTGGCATATCCTAGGATCTATTCTAGTTAACTTGGGGTATGACCAGGCAAAGGCTTTTGACCACTTTTTTATCACTTTTAGTAGTCTTTCTTTTTGTTTGGGAACAAGTCTTGCATTGATGATCACCGATTTTCCATTTTCAAGGGTCATATACTCCAAACCGGTGGTCAATGGTTTCAAATCTAGGGGATCTTGTTTAAATCTCTCAGGAATTTCCAACTTCCCCCAGTTGATGTTTTCAAGGTTAAGGTTTGGAAGTTGGCAACGAACTTGCTCATGTGTGTCTATGCTTTCAATGTAAGCATTAGTTATTCCCTCAGTGAGTTCCATGCATGTTAGCAAATTACTCTCTTGATCAGCCATCAACCACTAAGTGTCCTTTTGTCATGTGGCTATTGCATATAGGCACTTTTGTATATTGATGTCTTGTGCAAACCGATTGCATGCAGAAAATGATAAACTTCGCATAACCCATGATTTCTGCATGCAATGGCACCCTGTGTCACTATATGAGAGACATAGAACTTTCTTCTTCTCGATCTTTCCAAAAATGTTCTTCTTGGATATTTCTAGGGAAAGATCACGGATTCCTAGGCGTGCATGTATAGTACTGAGCCATTCTCTTCCCATTATTATTGGGAAGTCCCCTTTACAGTTGTTTACTTGTATCACTAGGAAATCAGTTGGATATGACCAACCACATACAGTGGTAACAATGTCCTCCATAAGTCCCAAGGGGACAGTGATGGACTGGTCGACTAGCTCTAGTCGGATGTTACTCTTCCTTAATGGAGGCAAGTTCCAGGCTTTATACATTTCTTGTGATAATAAGTTGACTCCGAAACCTGAGTCCAGAAGAGCTTTACATGGTTCATTCCCAACAACTTGGAGATAGATTAGAGGACTCCCAAGATCAAAGAATTTCTTGGGAAGGTGGCCCACCTTAATCCAGTCAGTAAAAACATGTGTTAACATAACCGTGTGCGTTAAGCTCGACTTTTGGGTTGAAGGAGGCCTCGAAGATTTACTTGGTAGGGAGGTGTTCAGATGTTCAACCGTTTATGATGGTGAGGACTTGGTTGGATTGTTGGTTTTGAAGAAAGATCTTTTTTGCATAAGGTTGTCATAACCAACTGCGGTTGAGGATTCACAGCCCTCATGACATTGGGTTGCTACGGTTGAGTGGGGAGTACCCCTTGCATTGCTGGAGCAGTTGGTAACGAAGCTATCAGTGTGAGAGTTGCAAATGGATTTGGAGGATGGTATGTATGTGGCATGTCTCCCCTAGGAGAAGGAGTCCTATAATACTCCTGAGCTTGATAGTGACGTTGTGGAGTCACGTGACTAACAGAGTCATGTGGAGAGATTGGCAGTTGCACGTAGTAGCCATATGGATCCGGTTGCCGATAAGGGTATTGTTGCCTTAGTGGTGGCATCCCCCATGATTGTGGGTATTGCCACTGTTGGTGTTCCTCAATAGGTTGTGGTAGAGTTCCACTTGGATAATACGTTAATGGTTGGTGAAACTGCCTCAGGTTACCTTGGGGATAAGGTAACCGTCGGGGTGCTTGTCATTTTTTAAGTCATGGGTTAAGTGGATACACCCTAGACTCTTGCAAATGTGAGATTACTGGGCAACATCCCTTAGGATGGTCATACTGGAATATCTCACATCCACCATCATTGTCTATATCAAAATCCACAACCTCTTCGGTGATGGCCATTTTACCCTTACTTTTGTTATGTGCATGGTCCAAATCCCTCTTTTTCTTTTTATCATAGTCACTACCTCGCTCCTTAGACTGCTCTACAATTTTGAAAACGGTTTCAAATCTATGATCTAAGGAGTCCCACATTTGATCTACCTTTGCTGACACTTCTATTGTAAATTTTTGGAGTGACAAGGTTTTCCTATTCACTATCTCTTCGAGTGGTGACTCTTCCTCCTCCTCACAGAATCTCGCTCCTCTTTTTCAGAGGGAAAGATCGTGGTTGTACTCTTCCGCACTTTCTCTCTTTGGTAGCTCTCCTTCTTCCTTAGCTACATGCTCCAACAATCTATGAACCTGATGGGACCTAAGCTCTGATAATCTCCCTTGGGCATATGTTCCAAGGGTTCTCCTAGTTTCATGCCTAAGTCCATCTACGAGATGGCGTAGTTGATCCTGCTGCAAGCAACCATGGCTCAGGAAACGATGTAATAGTGCATAGTATCGGCCCATGGCACCATCCAATGGTTCATAAGTTCCCTGCTTCCATCCTTGGATTTGCTTTCACAAGTTGGACACTTAGGAGTACATTTGATATTTATCATTACACAGTTCTAGCATCGTACTCCACCTTCGAATGGATTCCGGTTCTAAGGACCAGTACCAACTTTCTGCTTCTTTTACTAGTGTCCTTGGGAACAACTTTATCTTTTGCCACTTGTTCTCGATGTTTTGCAAGGCACATGCATTGTGAAATGCCTATAAGTGGTTCTGAGGATCAATGTTGTATCCCCCCTCAAATCGTGGGATATTATTCATGCCTAACCTCTTGATCCTACTATCTTTCTGGTGCCTTGTAGAAATTCTTACAGCCTCCGTGATGTCTAACATGCTTCGGGTTGCAAGTAGGGGTTCTTCGTGGTCATTTCTTTCATAGCGTCTGTGATTTCTATGTGGTTCCCTAATTTCCCTTCTTCCATGCCGTGATTTTCTAGAGTGCCCTCATCCTCACTCTCAACTCTCTCGTTGAGGTTTCTCACTTTATTTACCCTTATCCTCATGATTAGGTTCCTTGTGACTACATCTTGATACTGAAGGAAAGGGTGAATGTGATGATGAAGGTGAAGAAGAAGGAGAACCATCGCCATGACGATGTTTCCTACCTTTTCTTGGTAGTCCCAGCTCCGATCGTGATGACGATCAAAATGCTCATCCTTATCATGTGTTCGTGTTCCCTCGTTGAACACTTGGTGTTCATGGGGATAAGAACTAGGGTTGTGAATCATGGAATGAAGGTTCTGATACACCACCTCCTCACCATCGTTAGGAGGGGAAACATTGTTTTGTGGAGAACCTATTGAAATAGGTTCACCACCCTCAATTTTTCTTAAGACGGGTGGAGTGTTATGGGGGCCTTTGCCCTTCAAAGATGTATAGTATCTCTCCTATTGCAAGTCCCTTTGATGTTGCACTTCTATGGGATGGTAGTCCCTTACATGGTGCTCACATGCAATGTATTCTGCATATAATTGTGACATGCCTATTCGTGCGAGAGCACGAAGAAGCATGTTGGGGACTGCTCGGTCTAGAGGCAACACTATGTTACCCTCCAAGTTTTTTTGACATAGTTGTTCATCTTGATGGAGAATAAAAGTAAATTTGGGTACATATTCATCGTGATGAATATATACCACATGGAATTGTTGAGGAACTGGCGGATTTTGATTATGTGTGTTGTGTCGCTGACTGTCTCTAGTGTTGTTCCTAGGCAGTGAAGTGCTTTTGTGCGAAGAAGAAGAAGACATTTTTGTCTTACTTGATGTGCTATCTACTGTTATCTTATTTTTTTCTTTTGATCAACCCTAAGGGTCCGTTCTAGCATCCCAACAATATGAATGATCTCCTATGTTCTATGTAGCACACAAACAACTAAGTCCCTGGCAACAGCACCAATGATGAGTGGCAAGGTACCCCTACACTCAACCATACGAATACGTGCGTCTCACACACGATCCAGTTGAACTCCAAGGACTAAGTGCTTACGCGCCCTAATGGAACACTTAAGGTTAATCAATCGTTGTCCTCCCAAACTTACTTGTATTGTCACGGTTGTATGGTTAAGTAAGTTTGAGGTATGTGATTTTTATGACTTTTATCTTTTTAATGCCTATGCTAAGAGGGAAGGGTGAACAGAACTAAATGACTAACTTTCATTAACTATTCACTAACTAAGTTCTAAGTATCCTAGCATCAGTATCTCTTCCCACTTGCTGCACACATCCTAAACCAGTGCAACGCTACTGGGATTACCAAACGCTACTCGTTACTGGGTTACCAAGCGTTGCACACATGCTTGAAGTAGTCGTACTGTGTGCACTTAACTAGGAGAGTCAAGGGTTGAGAGAGATTAATTATCTAGGAAAGCATTTAAACATTTAACAATAATTAAATCCTATTTAGCTTAGTCCATATGCTGCAAGGCTTATCAAAAAGTTCATCTTTATTGTCGTACATAAATGTGTGCTCAAGTACAATTTGCTCGAATAAAGATCCATTCACTTTGAGACTCCTACTACGGGCACATGGAAATTATTCTAACTCTGGAATTGTAAAACTTCTATAGTTTGGCTAAGGGCTAACTCTATATGAGTGAACAAGGGAAAGCCGCCTCTTATTTATAGACATGACCATGGGCTGCAATATCGCGTATGCGATATCGCAAGGGCCGATGCGATATCGTGACTCATAATTATCTATGCTAACACATATCATAATTGCCTTTCCATCATGCAACTTGCCATGTTCCCATAGAGTGTACCTATAACATATCTACACATAAAACCTAGCAACAACTAGTGATGACTAGTTCATCAATAAAGTAGCTATTTCCACTTATTTATATCTATAAAGAGCATCTAAGTCCCCTCTACATTTTTACAATTAGTGTTTTGTTGCACTATATCTTTGGGTTTTATGGTATAAGTAGTCCATCTTCACTTATAGGTAAACTAGTTTAGCTATATATCTATAATGTATATCTATTATTTGGCCAAGAGAAATTTTTATATTTCTCAAATTAATAAAATCTCAAATTATTTTATTGTAAATTAATTTTAACATTGAAAAAAAAATCAAAAATAGTGTACCTTATTCAATGATAAGTCTTATGAAAAAGTTCATTGCTTCACCAAGCTGTAAAACAAAAATTATTTATTTCAAGGGATAAATTTCAAGTAACAAAGTAGTTGGTCTCTAGCTAAAACTCTTAGCCAAAATAACAATTCCTCTGAAAAGTTATCTCTTAGCCAAGATAACAATTCATGTGAAAAGTTATCTCTTACACTAGTGATGAGCGATGAGGTACCCCTACACCCAACCATAGAAATCACAGGTGTTCACGTGCGATCTAGTCGAATTCCACAAACTTTACTTACCAAGTACATTAGAGCTAAACGATGAGTTTAAGGTGCTTGTTCATTGTCTTCCCAATCTCACTTGTGAAATGCAAGTGTATGGTTAAGTGCGACTAAGGCATAAGATTTTTATTATTTTGTGTTTTATCAATTGATCACCTAAATAAGAATAAAATTAAGAGTAATTAAGTGCTAAGTGAACTATTGTCTAATCAAGCCTAACACAAGTAACCATCCCCACTTCCCAAACACATCCCGAACTTCATGTAAACACTGCTAAGTTGTCAAATGCTAATTGTTTCTAAGCTACCAAGTGTCACACGTATGTTCAAAGGGGTCATGCTTGTGTATTTTAATTAGTTGCTTAATTAATCAAAATTAATTACTGAATGAATAACATTAAATGTGAATGACGTGAAATCATGATATATAAATGCATAAGAAAGAAAGTCTCAAGTGCTGCAAGGATGACTCAAAGAGCTCGTCTTTATTGCCAACACAATGGTGTGTTCAAGTACATTAATTCTTGAATAAATATTTGATTACACTTAGACCTCCTATCGCAAGCACTTGAAAAATATTTTAACTCTCAAATGAACAAACTGCAAGAATTTCGCTATTTGACTTCAAAAACTCCTCTGAATCGTGTGCTCGAGGGTTGTATTTATAGACCTGGGGGTAACCCTACGATATCAAATGCCTAATATCGCATCTTGGGCCACGATATCACATACTCGATATCATGTACCTAATATCGCGGCCGCTTCGATATCGGAGCTTAAGTAAAACATGATTCATCATACCCCCATGACTAAATGAAAAATCATCCTCGAGTACAAGAGGAACAAGTCCCTTACAAAATATATTATGAGGTAGGGAATGCTTGATTGACATGTAGAGTGACATAGAGAAAATAGATAAATATAGAAGTGCCCAAGCATACATTATTATAATTGTGTACAAAATTGGATGTTCATGACAATAGGAGAGAACACCCTCAGATCTGATGAACATCCAACCCCTCTTGGCAACAGAAGAATGAGGGAGAGGTAGAAGAGAGCTAGCGAGCATGGATAATCTCCCATGAGTGATATTGTTGCATCCTCCTTCGTGAAGAAAATCCCACTTCCAATCCATGCTCCCCACTGCAATCACAACAAAATCAAGGATTAGTATATAAAGTGTAACACATAGCGGTTAAATACGTTGTCTTTTCAGTGATTTTATCTAGCCAAGTTGTGATTGTAATAAATTAGTTGCTTGATAATGTTAGTAGGAAGACTAAAAATGGGTTAAGTAAGAGAAACGGTCTAAAATATTCAGAAAAAGCTTAACACAAGGAATATTGGAAAGAGGGTATAGAAATTCACAATAATAAAAAGAAGGAATTCGATAAAAATAGTTGTGAAGATGCATACAGTTGGATGCATTGATGGGGTAAATAAAAAGAATTAGATTGTAAAATTGTCTAAGGTTAAAGAACTCAACTTAACCAAACCAAAAGATATGCAAGTGGGTCCTCCCTAAAGTAGGCACAGGCCTTTTATGCCCTTGCATAACTTCAAACTAAGGAGTCCATGGGCACCATGGATGATTAATGGTTGTGGAAAGTTAAGTACAAAAACCTAGAAGTAACTGACTAAGAAACTCAAAACATCAAACTAGAACATTGAATTAAAACATGAAACCGACAGTGAGGTGAGGCATGAAAAGTGTAGATGGATGAGAGAGAGAATGGAATGGAATTCCTCATTATGGTCACATGAAGTCCCTTGTGGAGTTCATGATTAAATGACTCGGTAGTATCCATCCTTAGTCACATCAACATTCTAAGACTAGTCCATCCCCAGAGATATAAGAATGCTCCCACAAAACAACCATCATTCCAAATTGGAGAGAAAGTAGGAAGTAAGAAAGGGTCTTAGTTAGAAGAGACAAGATGAGTTCCATAACCATTGCTTGTAGACCTTTTATTTGGTCTAAGGGGTCTGCTTTAAATTCCCATATTATATATATATATTTGATTGGGAACCACAGCATGCAAAGATCCATGCATTTTCACACTTATTTTGTCCAAGGGATGTGCTTTGAATCCTCCTTTTTTTTATGAAGACCACACCATGCAAGGACTCATTTGACTTCCAGTTGTGAAATGACACAGAACAGTGAGAAGCTCACAAGAACACTCTCACACACAGGAAAACGAAAAAGCACAAAGAATATCACATTCCTTTGAAGCCACACCTTGTCCAAACCTTTGATTCCTTCCCAATTCCAGAAAATTCACAAGTCACCAATTTATTAAGGTTTCATTAATGAAAAAGGAACTACACATTTCCAAAACAAGAAAAACCATAGAGTGTGTGGATGGGTGGATGATGTGGACTCACTACTTGTTACATTAAAAGAAAACATGTCCTAGTTATTAGTAACAACATTCAAAGCTAGAAACCAGACATTAACAATCAAATTACAAATGAAACATACCACCATCAAGTAGCACATTACCATTGTAACTAACACCTTATTAGCAAAAAGAGTAGAGAAACAAACCAAACACAAAAAAAATATAAAATAAAGTAAAAGAGTATTCAAGAAATATTAAAGATACTAACAATGGTGTAAAACAAAAACTTAGAAAAGATCAATAACCTGAAAAATAAAAATATGTAAAACAAAAGAATATGAAAACAAAAAGTTGTAAAACCAAAAATGTGTAAAACAAAAAAAGTTAAGAGACTAAGGAGCCATGTAAAGTGTTAGTATGGGTGGCAATCTCCCCCATGACAAAGTTGGAAGGGGGAGATCCAAAAGATTGAGCATGGTTGTCCATCTGGTAAGGTGTTAGTTGAGTTAGTTGGCTTGGGCTCATGGAAAGGTTTCAATTGTTGGGTGTTGACTAATTGTTTTTTGTCTGGGCTATCAGGTTTATATATAATCATGACCCCAAATGAAAAAGTCTCATCAATGATGTAAGGTCCTTCCCAAAATGTTTAAAATTTGGTTCGTTAAGGTACATGTGTAGGATTCCAGTAGAGAACCTTGTCTCTTGGTTGAATCTTGACTTTTCTTATTTTGAGGTTATGACATTTCTTGTTGAATGTTTATGCATTTTGTTGGCTGATAGGGCCATTAACCAATTTTCATCTAGCAAGTTGAGGCTTATTAATCATTCTTTTTGTGCTAGACTTAGATCCATGTTAAGGTCATAGGCTGTAGAGAGTGTATGGAACTTGGATTGGATGGGCAGTGTTGGTAGTTTTTCATACACAAGCTCATAGGGAGAATAAACTATGGGAAGCTTCCATGTGGAGTAATAGGCCCAAAGGGCATCATTAAATTTGGTGCTCTAGTTCCTTCAGTATTTGCTAATAGTGCATGTTAGAATTTTTGTAATCTACTGATTAGTGACCTCAGCTTGACCATTGGCTTCAGGGTAATAAGGTGTTGTGAGTTTCTGCTTAACCCCCAAGCGCTACATAAGTTTCTAGAAAGTAGCACTTGTGAAATGAGTTCCATTATCAGAAATTAACACACAAGGCACACAAAACCTATTTATGATATTCTATTATACAAACCAAGTAGCAGTAGTGGATGTATAGTTGATGACGACTGCTGCTTCTACCCACTTAGTGCAATAGTCAACTACGATTATTATATAGGCCTTCCCATTTGGCAAAGGTGCAATGGAACCCATAAAGTCAATGCCCCAAACATCGAATGGCTCGAAAGGCTGAATCCATTACTGTGGCCCCTCCATTTGAGCTGTCATTCCATCATCCCTCTGAAAATGATCAAAAGCATGGTCAAATTGGTATGCATCCCTGAAGATTGTTGGCTAGTAATATCCTGCCATGAGGATTTTAATGGTCATGCGTCTCCCAACATAGTGGCCCCAACAAGGGCCTTCATGAGCATCCTAGAGAATGTGCAGTTTATCTGTGTCAGGGACACACCAGCGTACCAAGCCATCAAAACATACTTTGTAAAGATTTCCGTTGATTTCCATGAAATGCTTAACCTAGTGAAGAAACTATTATTTCTTTCGGGTATCTAGCCATTGTAGCAATTCTTACTTGAGTGGATAAGTGAGAATGGTGTCATACCATTTTGGTTCATTGGGCATTTGTGCATTAATAGCCCCTATAAGGAGAGATTCATTAGGAAATTGATCAGATAAGGGGCTTTCTTTCTCCTTGTCATCCCATCTTAGCCGTGATAAGTGGTCAGCGACCACATTTTCCACATCCTTTTGATATACCATTGTAAGATCAAACTCTTGCAAAATCACAAGCCATTGTATGACACAAGGGCTCACTATTGGTTTATTCATTAAAAATCGAATGGTGCTATGATCTGTGTGTATGAAAACTTTATAGTCAAGCACATAGTGCCTGAACATTTCTAATGCAAACACCACTGCCATCAACTTCTTTTCTATAGGGGTATAGTTCAGCTGTGCACCTATGATACTTCGGCTTGTGCAATGGATGTAATATGGACGTTTTTGATCATCCAACTACGTAAGCACTGCCCCCAAAGCATAATTTGATGCATCAGTCATCACATGAAATAGCTTGGAACAATCAGGTGCTTGTAAAATTGGGGTTTCAATAAGCTTCTACTTCAGTTTTTGAAATGCTATTTCACATGTAGGGGTCTAGACAAATGATGCATCTTTCTTTGTTCATTCAACCAACGGCTTAGCAATTTTGAAAAAATTCTTGATGAAGCGCTAATAGTAGCTAGTATGACCAAGGAATGACCGCACTTCTTTAAATGTATCCGGTTAACGGGTTATTCCTTAGATGATCATTATTTTTTCAGGGTCCACCTCAATTCCTGCTTTTAAGATACGATGCCCCAAGACTGTGCCTTCTTGCACCATAAGATGGCTCTTTTGCCAATTAAGTCAGAGGTTTGTTTCAACACATCTCCTTAACACCTACTCAAGATGATCTAGGGCTTGCTTGAACATAGCTTCGTAGGTAGAAAATTCATCCATGAAGACTTCTACCCTACTACCAATTTGTTGTTAAAATGCTAAGAACAAATCATTGGAATGTGGATAGAGCATTACATAGACCGAATGGCATCTGATGGTAAGCAAAAGTCCCCCAAGGACTTGTGAAATTCATCTTCGTCTGGTCCTTTAGTGCAATCCATATTTGGTTATGGCCACTATAACTGTCTAGAAAATTGTAATAGTTGTGCCCTAAAATGGTGTCCAGCACTTGGTCGACAAAAGGCAATAGAAAATGATCTTTGAAAGTTGCCATATTAAGTAGCAGGAAGTTCATGCACACCCGTCATTTACCTCCTTTCTTAGGCACGATCACAAGTGGACTAACCCAGTCACTATCTGCAACAAGGTATATGAATCTCACCTTAAGGAATTATTGAATCTCCAATTTGAAAATATGCTTTAATTTGGGATTCAAACACCGTTGTGGCTGTCATTTTGGCTTAATGGTGGGGTTAGTGTATATCTGATGCTGGCATATTCTTGGATCTATTCCAATGAGTTCGGAATATGACCAGGCAAAGGTTGCTGACCATTTTTCCACAACCTTCATTAACATCTTCTTTTGTTCTGTAGCAAGCTTGGCATTAATAATGACTGGCCTTCCATTTTTCAAGAACACATACTCCATCTTGGCCGGTAGTGTCTTTAATTTAAGGGGTTCTTATTTAAAATTGTCAAGAATCTCCAACTCTCCCCAGTTGATATCATCATTTATTCCCTTGGAGAGTTGGTGATGAAGTTGTTCGAGTTCATCCATACTTGCAACGTATTTGCACGTTAGGCACTCAGTAGGTTCCATGCACAATGTACTACTGCTAGAATCAGCTGTCAGCCACTAGGTTGCCTTCATGTTTTATGGTTGCTACGTACAGACACCTTTGGATTTTAGCTTCCAATGCACATTGCTTGCATGCAGAGATAGATGTTCACTTTACTAACCATAACGTTTGCACACAATGACATCCTGAATTGCTATATGTAATACCTGAAACCCTCTTCTTCTGAATCTTTCCAAATTCATTTTTTAAAGATATTTCTAAGAAAAGATCTCTAATTCCATTTTTGGCATCAATGGTGCTTAATCACGCCCTTCTCATACTAATTGGAAAGTCCCCCTTACAGTTCTCCACCTTGATTACTAGGAAGTCAGTATGATATGACCACCCACAAATGGTGGTTACGATGTCCTCTACCAGTCCTAATGGAACAATGATGGACTAGTCTACCAACTCCAGCTTGATGTTACTCTTCTTCAACTGAGGAAGGTTCCACATCATGTACATCTCATGCGAGATCATATTAACACCAGAACTAGAGTCAAGAAGAGCTTTACAAGGCTGATTCGCAGCAATTTGCAAATATACTAGGGGACTCCTGGGATCAATTGACTTCCTAGGTAGGTTACCGACTTGAATCTAATCAAATACAACATGGGTCAACATTACAGTATGGATTCGAGAGGGATTTTGGATTGAAGGGAACTCGGATAAAGGTGAGTCAGAGGAAGGTGGAGGAGCAGGGTTACCAACCATTAATGTGTCTAAAGGCTTTGGTGGGCTGCAAGGTTGGAAGAAGGGTCTTTTCTTTGTTCATGGTTTTGACTTATTTGGTGGGTTAACTAGTTGCAAATTAACTATTGATGAAGTGTCATTAGTTGATGCGTCAACTAGGCCGCATATATGGGGCTGTGTATACGCGACCGCATCGATGTGGCCCAATCGACCCAACCTTTCATGCATCGACGTGGCCCCATTTACGTAGAGCCTATTTTGGCCTATAAATAAGAGGGCCTTCCACCTCATTTAGGTACCTTTTAGTTAGTTGTAGCGAAGCTCTCGTAGTTTGTTCCTGCAGGAGATAAAATATTTTCCAAGTGCCTGCAGTAGGTGTAAAGAAAGTGTTTGGCTCTTTATTCGAGCACTGATGTATCTGAGCTCATTGGTGTGAATGACAATAAAGACGAGCTTTCAAGCATTCCTTGCAGCATTTGGACTTAGTCATTTATTGCATTTAATAGTTTAATGTTTCTATGCTTTGATAATTGCTTAGGTTTCTCTTATTACTAGTTTAATTGTTATCACTCATTTATAGTTCATAGAAACCATAAGTACAACCATCTCAAACATAAATCCAACACTTGGTAACCTAGTGACGCCTAACGTCTGGTAACCCAGTAGTGGTTAGGAAATGCTCAGGACATGCCTAGAAGATGGGATCGGATACTTATGCTAGGAATAGTTAAGATTCAGATTAGGATAATTATAGGTTTCATTTCTTACTTTCCATACTTTAATTAGATGCCAAAAGATAAAGTAAAAAGCTATAAAAATCATTAGCCTTAATCTCACTTAACCATCACAAACAAAACATCACAAGTGAGATTAGGAAGATAGCGACCATTCTAACCCAAGGTTTTGTTGGTTAGGGTCTAGTGTATGTTAAGTACTTACAGTCTACAGAATTTGACCAAGTCACGTGTGAACGCCCATGATTCATATGGTTAGGCATAGGGGTACCTAGCTGCTCATCATTGGCGTCGTTGCCGGGGACTGTTAGTCTTATATGAGCCCTTTAACCTTGGCAATCTTATCATTCAAGTCATTGGAATAGACCCAGGATACTAACATTTACGCATGGTAGGCAGATTAAAGTACACATAAGGTACACTGATTAAATGGATCATCTAACATCCAATTTGACTTCTTCTCACATGTGAGGGTATCCAACCCACCGATGCCATAAGAATGTCGAGTGGTATACAAGCATCCTAATGAATATGTCCCTAACTTCACATTCATCCTACATCAGGATGAGCATCTGCGATGGCGGGACATGGAGGGCAACATCATACTATCGCTCGACCGATCGACTCCTACAATGCTATCTCACAATCTTGGCAGGCTAGGCATCTAGGATCGTGGAGTGGAGTATGTCATGGAGGACCATGACTACCGGGACTATCATCCCACTGAAGCTCAACGAGCACGAGACTAGCAATAGGCAGAGAGATATGAACACCTAAAGGGGAAACAATTTAGTAACCCCTTATTCTCGCAAGGGCTACAGGACAATGGGGATCCCATCTTTCATGATTTCCACTCGATCGAACTTCCTCTAGGGTAGCAGATCCTTCAATCCATCATCCAGAGTAAGCCTCCAAGTGACCGAGATCCTCAAGGGGATGGAGGGTCATGTAGCAAGGATAGGTAGGATGATCGAGGCCATCATCAGGGTAGAGGGGGAGATCAACACTGGAGCGGTGACGATTCTTCTTCTTCCTCTCCATCCTCTCGCTTTCCTATACCTTCATCTAGCTTAGGCTCTAATCGTAACCTAGGTAGAAAGGAGTAAAAGGATGGTGGTCAAAAGGATCGAAAGGGACAACGTGAGGAAATGCGCGACCAATCACGCGATGCTTATCGACATGAAAGGAGGGGTAGCCGAAATCGTCATAAACATCATGGTCCTCAATAGGACTATGACTCGGATGAGTCGTTGTTGGCTACTCAAAGCATGCTCCAGATCGCCAAGGTAGTTCAGATCCCTAGTAGGCATGTGAAGGATAGCTGGATCAAGCACGTTGATATGAACAACATCCCCAGGTTTGAAGGGGGATACAACTCTGATCCACAAACTCACCTGCAGGCATTCCATAACACCTGCACCCTACAGAACATTGACAATGATTGGCAGAAGCTGAAGCTATTCCCTCGCACACTCATCAAAGAAGCAGAGAACTGGTACCGGTCCTTGGAGCTAGAATAAATTAGAAGATGGAGTACAATGCTTGAGATTTTCAATGACAAGTATCAAACGTATTCCAGAGTGGTGAACCTGAGACGTCAGATCCAAGGCTGGAAGCAAGGTAATTATGAACCCTTGGATGCATCCATGAGTAGATACTATTCACTGCTACATTGATGCCCTAGTCACGGCTACTCTTAGCGGGCACAACTTCACCACATCATTGATGGGCTTCATTTTGAATTGCGAAAGACCCTTGGCATGTATGCCCAGGGATGACTGTCGGAGCTAAGGGCCCATCAATTGTAGCGCCTCATTGAACAGGTGGCCAGGGAGGAAGGAGAACTTATAAAGAAGGAGAGTGTAGAAGAATTTAATTAGGATCCCTACAATAGAAAGAGGGAGGTCCGATTCTGCGACGAGGAGGAGGAATCACCACTGGAAGTTGCAGTGAACTGAAAGACCTTACCTTTACAAAAGTTTGCATTTGAAATATTGGCAAAGGTTGATAAGATGTGGGACTCTTTGGACGAAAAATTTCAAAGTATGCTAAAAATTGCATAAGAGTCCAGAGAACAAGGTAATGATCATGATCGGTGTAGGAAGAAGGAAGCTGAACGTGCCCAATATAAGGGTAACGGCAAAGTTGCTGTAGCAGAGCAGGTTGTAGACTCTGACACCGAGGAGGATGATGAATGTAGCATCTGCCAATATGAACATCCTAAGGGATTTTGTCCTATGGTGTCACATCTTCAAGAGTCTGGGGTGTATGCATTGAATCCTCGCTTGGCAAAGAGACAAACACCTCGAAGGTTGCCTTACCCAAGGTAGTTCCACCAACAATAGGGATACTATCGAAGTGGAGTGCCACCGCAACCTTACAAATACTTCCAATAGTGGCGGCACCCACAAGCGTTGGGGATGCCACCTCCAAGGCAACAATACCCTTACAAATAGCCAGATCCCTATGGGTACTACGTTCAGCAACCAGTCTCTCCACGGGACTCTTCCAGTCATGCAGGCTTTCCAAGTTATTACCACCCCCTGGAATATTTCCAACCTCAATCTCCATCACCCAGGGGAAAAACCCACATCTCTTCTATCCTCCATCACCTTCTCCTACCACTCCTCCACAAATCCCACTCAGTTGCCACCTGCTCCACTAATGCAGGGAGAGATACCGCCATAGCTACAGCAACAAAATGCTATGAGGGCTATTAGCCGAGTGGACCGAAACCCAAGCCACAAAAACATCCTTTTCTGGGCCAATAATCTGAACATACCCTCACATACACCTATGGCCAATGCCTCCGAACCTCCAAGAGCCTCCACTATTCCACCGCTACAATAGCCTTCAAGCCAACCACACTCCAACGTCCATATGGTCATGCTCACACATGTCATGACCGACTGGATCAAGGCAGGTCATCTTCCCCATAAATTAACTAATTCGGGAAGCCCCCTCATCTATCTTCAGGTGGCAGGGAATGAGCCATGCAAAGCTCTTCTGGACTTAGGATCAGGAGTCAATTTGATCTCTCATGACATGTACAAGAACTGGAACTTGCCCCCGCTAAAGAAGAGCAACATTCATCTCGAGTTAGCAGACCAGTCCATCACCATTCCCTTGGGATTGGTGAAGAACATTGTGACCATCATTTGTGGATGGTCCTATCCTATTGATTTCCTGGTCATCCGTGTGGAGAACTGCAAGGGGAACTTCTCAATCATCATGGGAAGAGCCTAGTTGAGCACGGTGGACACACGACTAGGACTCCGAGATCTATCCCTCGAAATTTCATAGGAAAATCCTTTCGGGAAGGTCGAGAAGAAGTGCATTCCATGCATCGTGTACAGTGACTCAGGGTGCAACTATGTGCAGCAGTTATGGTCTGCTAAACGGATATCCATTCAAGCATGCAGTTGGTGTACCAAGGAATCACCTTGTTCAACAGTGCCTGTATGCAGCAGTCACCAACCAAGAGGGCAACCAGTGGCTGACAGCTGATCTTGCTGGCAGCGCATTGTGCATGGAACCATCTAAGGGGCTGGTACAAGCATGGACGAAATGGAAGAGGTTCATCAACAGGCCTTCACTGTTGATGACCATAATAATTGGGGGAAGCTGCAAATCCCTGAAAGCTTCAAACAAGAGCCGCTGGAGCTCAAGTCTTTACCAGCTCACTTGGAATATGCATTTTTGTGAAATGGAAAGCTGGTAATTATCAATGCCACCCTTGCTCCTAAATAGAAGAAGAAATTGCTGAAGGTGGTGAAAAAATGGGATGCTGCATTTGCATGGTCATATCTTGAGTTAACGGGAGTTGATCCTAGGGTCTACCAACATCAGATCTATATTGACCCCTCCATGAAGCCACAACGACAGCCACAAAGATGATTGAACCCTAAACTGAAGCAGGTTGTCAAAGATGAAATCGAATAATTACTAAAGGCGAGGTTCATCTATTCTATTTCCGATAGTGAATGGGTTAGCCCACTCATTATTATGCCAAAGAAAGGTGGCAAATGGAGGGTCTGTATTGATTTCCAATTGCTCAACATGGCTACCAAGTGTTGGATACCATTGCAGGACACCATTATTATAGCTTTTTGGATGGTTATAGTGGTTATAACCAAATCCAAATAGCACTAGAGGACCAGGCCAAAACAACTTTCACAAGGCCATGGAGGACTTTTGCATACAAGAAGATGCCTTTTGGCCTGTGTAATGTGCCTGCCACGTTCCAACGCCTTATCCTCAGCATCTTCCAACAACAGATTAGTAATGGGCTAGAAGTCTTCATAAATGACTTCTCTACCTATGGGGCCACGTTCGAGCAAGCCTTGGACTGTCTTGAGTAGGTTCTGAAAAGGTGTGTGGGCACTAATTTACAGCTCAATTGGTAGAACATCCATTTGATGGTCCAAGAAGGCATTGTGTTGGGGCATCGCATCTCACAGACAAGGATTAGTGTGGATCCTGAAAAGATCAGGGTCATTCAAGGAATCACCCACAAACCAAGCACCGTAAAAGATATTCGATCATTCCTTGGCCACACTGGTTACTACCAGTGCTTCATTGAAAACTTCTTGAAGATCGCCAAGCTGTTGGTAGAACTTACAAAGAAGGATGCTCTGTTTATCTAGACTAAGGAATGTGAATCTGCATTCCAATTACTTAAATAGAAACTTGTAGAAACTCCAGTTCTAAGGGCACCTGATTGGTTTAGGCCCTTCCACATTATGATGGATGCATCTAATTATGCCTTGGGAGCTGTGCTTACATAGTGTGACGATCAAAAACATCCATACTATATCCACTGTGCAAGCCGTAGCATTGTGGGTGCTCAACTTAACTACACCACCACTGAAAAGGAGTTGATGGTAGTGGTGTTCTCCTTGGAAAAATTCTGACACTATGTGCTCGGATACAAGGTGTTCATGCATACTGACCACAGTGCTATTCGGTTCCTAATGAACAAACCAACCGTGAGCCCCCGCATCATCCGGTGGCTGGTGATCCTTCAAGATTTTAATCTCACCATGGTAGACCGGAAGCGGACCGAGAATGTGGTGGCTGACCACTTATCTCGATTATGATGGAATGACGTAGAAGAGGAGGAGTCCCTCTCCAACCAATTTCCAGATGAGCTCCTCTTCGCAGGTGTAGTCAATCTGCAAGTGCCCAAGGAATCCCCTTAGTTCAATCGCATCCTCACCTACCTCACAACCTAGGAGTTGCCAAAGGAGTGGAACCATCGACAGAAATAATAGTTTCTCCATAAGGCCAAGTATTTCATGGAAATCAACGACCACCTTTATAAGGTGTGCGCAGATGGCCTGGTTCGATGGTGCATCCCTGATGACGATACGCTACACGTCCTCCAAGATGCTCACGAGGGCCCTTGTGGGGGCCACTATATTGGATGCCACACAGCCTTTAAGATCCTGCTTGTAAGGTATTACTAGCCCATAATTTTTAGGGATGCACAACGGTTTGCCCGCTCCTGTGAACAATGCCAAAAAGGTGGTGGGATGACGACATGGTTGGAGGGACCTCAATAGTGGATCTAGCCACCGGAGCCCTACGACATCTGGGGCATCGACTTCATGGGGCCCATCACTCCCCTGTCAAATGAAAAGGCATACATCATCGTAGTTGTGGACTACTGTACAAAGTGGGTAGAAGCAGTAGCCGTCATCGACTGTTCTTCCAACACCGCCGCACGATTTGTCCAACAACAAATCGTTAACAGGTTTGGAGTGCCATGTGCACTCATTTTAGATAATGGGATTCATTTCACGGGTGTCACTTTTCGAAAACTCATGCAACACTTGGGGGTCATCCATATATTTACAACACCCTATCACCCCCAAGCCAACGGGCAAGCCAAAGTCACCAATAGGGAAATCACCAAAATCCTTACCCGAACCATCAGCAAATAAAGGAGGGATTGGAGTACCAAACTTAACAATGCCCTATGGGCCTATTGCTTCACTTGGAAACTCCTTGTAGGGTACTCTCCCTATTAGTGTACAGAAAGTTACCAACACTTCCAATTCAGGCCAAACTCTACACACTGTCCACCGCCAGTGACTTAGGCCTTGACCTCACACTAGCACAATGCAAACGACTTATCAATTTAAGTGTGCTAGATGAGAACCGATTAGTGGCCTTGTCTTCAAATGAGATCCACAAGGCCTACAACAAAAAATGACATGATCTTAGGATTCGGAAGGTCACATTTAGATGTGGAGACAAGGTGTTGTACTGGAACCCCTCACATGTATCTCAACCGACCAAGTTTCAAACACTGTGGAAGGGACCTTACATTGTCTCCGAAACCTTCCCATCCGGGGCCTTGCTTATCCACAAACCTAAGGACCCCACCAAAACGTAGTTGGTCAACCGCCAACAACTGAAACCTTTCTGTGAACTCCACTCAACTAGTGATACCACTTTGTCATCACCAGGACAGCCTCACTCCATTTTTCGCATCTCCTCCTTTCCACCTAGTCGTGGGGGAGACCATCATCCCTGCTAATCCATTCCATTACACCCCTTACTATTTTGTAATTTTTTGTTTTACACTTTTTATTTTTCAACATCGTTCATACGTTTGCCAATTCTTGTTAATTTTTTTCCCTTCTTTAATTATATTCTATTTCTTTGTGTGTGTTTCATTTTTCACGTGATCGCTAATGCGTCATCTTATTGTCATCAGGTGTCTAGCGAGGATGGTTTTCGTTGTGATGGGTAATGTACAATAGGCCACCTAGTTATCTGGCTCCTACCCTCGCATGGTTGTCTTTGGACTTTACTTCTATTTTCAACTCATAAAATTGGCAATGAGTCCACGTCATCCACCCATTCACTCAATCCATGGTTTTCCTTCTGTTGAGAATATGCCACCCCTTCCCTTAAAAACATTGTAATTAACGTGTGACTTGTGTAGTTCCCAGACTCAGGGATGACCCAATGGTTTGAATTAGGTGTGACTTCAAGGGGAATGCAACATTCGTCACTCTCTCCTATCCCCTGGGTTGCTAGTGTGTCCTTACGGATTTCCTACCACTCCACATTCTTCTCTCCAAGGAAGCTCGTGGGTAATTTGACCTTGCATGGTGTGGTCCTCACCGAAAATTTCAAAAAAAAAAACAAATAAACATGAGGATTCAAAGCACACCCCTTAGTCGAATGCATGCGAACACACATGGGTCTTTGCATGGTGTGGTTCCCACAAAAAACAACAAATAAAAAAATCATGACATCACTATGTGGGAATTCAAAGCACACCCCTTACACTGCCTCTCACGGGCCACAAGCACTAGTTATGGGACTTCCTTCATCTTTTCTAACTTAGTCCCATTTCACTTCCTTCCTCTCACATTTTTTGGAGTGGTGGTTCTCTGTGGATGCATCCCTGCCTCCTTGGGGGATGGCCGAGGCTTCGTCTATCACTATGATGTCACTGTATGCAGACGATTTTGGGTCTAAACTCGGGAAAGGTTCTATCAAGTCACTTAACCACAACTACACACGGGGTTTCATGTGACTGACAATCAGAATTTCCATTCTCTCTTCCCTCTCTTCACCCATTTCTCTCCGTAACTCACCTCACCGTCCATCTTATGTTGTGAAAGTTTGTCATGGTTTCCATGGGCTTCTCATGCCTTGGTGGGATCTCTTGGGTAGGAGTATTAACTGGCGAACACCATTTCTTGGCCCCGGGGCCCAAGGACCCTGGTGCTGAGGATATGCAGGGGCTACTAGGGCTATTTCCTGCTATGGGGAGGACCCACCTGCATATTCTTGGTCCTGCTTGTTAAGTCTCCCATCCTTTGGATTTCGTGGTTGATTATTTTCAGGGTCTCATCACTCAATTTCTTTCCCACAGAGTTCTTTTGCATCACTTTCTCCTATTTTTGACTCTTTTTTAAGCCCCGATTACCTTCCTCCTGTCCTTAGCCATGACCGGGCCTCTCACGTGCTTCAACTGCCCCAATTTGGCATTTGAAATTCATCATTTCGAGCTTTTTTCCGGTTGGTCAACGTTGGTCAACAGGTGCACCCCTGCTTATATGGGGCCCCGTATACACAGCCCCCTACGTATACATGGCCCCGTCGACGCAGTGTCCAATCCCTATATATAGGGCTATTGTGCTTCACACTTTTTATCATTTGGAATCCAAATTGGGGGGAGATTTTTCCATTTTTTCTGCCTAACTCTTTCCTCAGCACTTACATTTTATCGTGCATCCGCATCAACCGATCCTTGCCCTTTTAAGCAACTGGAGGTATGCTCTTAGTCGTGGGGGGTGAAGCCTATGTGTAATTAATTAATTAATTAATTAGTTAATTAATTAAGACTTTGCAACCCTAAGGGAAGAAACGAAAATAGCCGTTTAAACTTCAACTCATCTCTTGTTGTTTTTGCCTCTAATCCATGAATTAACACTCCGGGAGACTTAATGGAATGCCCGTGCCAACAACTAACTTAGTCGAACTGAGAAGGTTTATAAGGACCATCTTGAGCTACTTATGCACAGTCTAATGTGTGGTTATGTTTGATTGCAAATGGCACCCAAACCGAGGCATCCAATGGATGTAGGACCATCACAACCGAGGGACAAGCACCCACGAACAGGAAGGGAACGAGGCGAGCAACAACCAAAGCACGCGGAGGGCTCTCATGCAACTAGCCCCCTCCACGAAGGACCTAATGAGGAATCTGTTCATCAGATTCTCGAAGAGGAAACTCCTAGCGAGTAATTGCACGGGGATGAGACTCCAAGGATAGCACCATGGCTTGAGGTCACCCTGACCTAGGCCTGTCTTGATGCTATCAAGGCCCGTGAAGTGCAACGGATGGTCCTCCAAGAGCTAAATTTTGGACCATTCCTTAAAAACGCACCAGAAGATGTGAGGCTGCAGCTACAAAGTTCTCCTATGTGGCCAATCATCACATTCAGTGGTGAGTGGTACTTAGGAGAGACCTATCTCTTTTGGATGAATTGGCAACCGGGGTCCAGAGTAAGAATCAAAGACATTTATGTCTCTTACTCTTCGAAGGCAATAGTGAAGGCTCTAGGGTTGCTCGAGACTGAAGCAGATGTGGTGGAGATTCCAAAACAAGCTGACCCGGAGGTAAAGGCGGAATGGACCAAACAGTGCTACGGGGTAGAGTGCAAGGAATTTGGCTCTTTCACCATGGTGGAGAAGGTGTACTCAAAGATTGCGTCTTACCACTTGAACCCAACGGTAAGACCTAGCAAAATCACAGCCTTCTCCGCTCATGCGTGTGCCGCCTTCAGTGAGAAATTTCCAATGAGTCTTCCATAACTGTTATTCCTGGAGATTGAAAAGAGGTTCGCTGAAAGCTAACGTGGAAGACGAGCTCTCCCCTTTCCCTGCCTAATCTAGAAGTTGTGCAAACGGGCAGGGATAGCACAATACTCCAATGATATAATCTGGCACATCCCAATTGCCTCTTGGCGGAACATGATGAAGGATAAAACTCTTGCCACCACACAGATAGAGGAGGAGCAGCAACCACCTCCACCACCTGCACAAATAACAAGGTCGGGTTCGCAAACCATCGCAGAACACATCCGCGAAATCCAAAAAATGCTCTTGAGCCAGCAAGAGCAATCTGGCAGGGCTGGTGGAGGAGAAGACCCTTTAGTTTATCGCCCTGCAATGAGCCACCTAGAGCAAGTGGCTCGATCAATTGGCTTGCTTGAAAGAGTAGGGTCGATGTTCTGCGCAGCCCGAACACAAGTGCCTGCACGAACAGATCCTAGTGTTCGAGAGGTGACAGTATCCACACAATAGCTATTTTCCAAAATTTCTAGGAATGTTGCTACCTTTTCGGTACGCTTGGAAGATGGTCAAGGGGCAACAGTCCTGGTGATGCAGCACCAAGGATAAGAGATTGCGGCCAAAGTGGTTGTTGATATAATTGCTACGGCTCTCAACGCACCGGCAGTACTTGTACCGGACATTCATGGACTACAAGATGTACAGGCATCTGCCAGAACTTCACGTAGCAAGATTGATGCAGCCCAACACGAGGAGTTGTTGGACCAACTGGTGGGAAATGGGCAACTACTTCCAAATGTCTTTGACCTCTCGGACAACATTACTACAACCCAATCGGAGTTGCTCTTGACAAGGGGCAAGAGCCTCATTTTGGAAGGGTAACTTGAAGCTGCTCAAGTCACTTGTCAATGCGTGGCAACAAAAATAGCCCAATTAAGAGCCCAACTTGTCGATCTAGCCATCCTCAACTGTGAAATCACAAGAGATGAAGCTTTTCAACGGCTTCAACTCAAACTTCAGATCGTTGAGGATGTACAAGAGTTGGCGATCTTCAATAACTCCTTGGCAGATGTTTGAGCATATCATTTAGACAAGGACTTAGTGGAGGTTCGCCAGGAGAACGTTCAGTTGACCATGGAGGTTCATTGCCTCTGCAATGTTGGTGCAGAAAATGAACACGTGAAAAATTTTATCCACCAACGACAAGAAGAACTAGCCAAGGTGAATGCTGATGTAAGAAGGTTGGCCACTGAGAACCGAAATCTGTCAATGGAGGAGGTTCGAGCGTTGCGACAGAAATCTGCAATTGAAATCGTCGCATGGAAGAATGAGGCCCTGAAATTTGAAAACATCAAAAATCATTACAAGGACCAAGTGGCGTTATAGAAGGAAGTAAATGAAAAACAGATTCAGGTTGCAAAGGCCAAAATGAACCAAATGCTCCAACAGCTCCGAGAAAGAGACGATGTATGACAACCTATCTTTGATGGGTTGAATACCTACAATCAAGCTAAAATCTGCCTTAAGGAGCTGCAAATTAAGGAGATGATAGAATATATGGAGCTTGCCAACCTACGCTATGCAAACCTGGCTATGCTCACAGCTAAAAGACCATGGTCAGAATTGGAAAAGCAAGTGGCCGCCTCGTATTCTCTATACGAGGGAGAGTTCCAGGTGCATAAAGCAATAAAGAAAAAGCTAGAAATGGCAAACGCGAAACTTGAGGTTCTCTGCACGTGATTTGAAGGACAACGTACAATCGTGGAGAACCTGGCCCGTCAAATGAATGACTACCAGCAGCTGTAGGCATCAATCCGAGCGTTCGACATCGAACGAAAGCAGTTCGCAGCCTGGTTTGTCAACCCAAAAGAACTCTTCCCAATGCTACCATGCCCTTGGGAGGTTCCAGTTCTAGCACATATCGGTGAAGCTACCTAGACAGTGAATAATCCCAGAAGCAAAGAAGAAAAAATGAGGGCTCTCTTGAAGGCTTTTCGGCTGCCTCCAGAAGTTGCAGCTACTACGGGACAACCATTATTCATGCCACCGCCATCGCATGGGCTAGAAGCTGGTGAAGGTCCATCAGAACCACCGCCCCCAGGGACAGTGTGATCTTCTCCAACAATTTTGTGCATCATTCTACACGGCAGAGACTCCAGAACCAACAAGGTGTTCAATTTTGTCTCTGACCACCACCATTTTTTGTAACTTGTCCTTCTCTGTAACTCGAGCACTTGGTCAAATTGATGTTGTGTCATGTGTGTGTGTCATATGTGTGTTAAGTCATGTGCGCTGTAAATAAAAGCCCATACCTTCCAAATTGTAGAGTAACTTGAGGACAAGTTTTTACTCAGTCGTGGGGGTATGATGAAGTGTCATTAGTTGATGTGTCGATTCGGCCACGTATACGCAGCCACGTTGACGCGGCCCCGTCGACGTAGCCTTCCATGCATCGATGTGGCCCCATTTACGCGAAGCCTATTTCAGCCTATAAATAAGAGGGCCTTCCGCCTCATTTAGGTACCTTTTAGTCAATTGTAGCAAAGTTCTCGTAGTTTGTTCCTATAGGAGATAGAATATTTTCCAAGTACCCACAATAAGTGTAAATAAGATGTTCAGCTCTTTATTCGAGCGCTAATGTATCTAAGCTCATTGGCGTGAACGGCAATAAAGACGAGCTTTCGAGCATTCCTTGCAGCATTTGGACTTAGTTATTTATTGCATTTAATAGTTTAATGTTTTTATGATTTGATAATTGCTTAAGTTTCTCTTATTACTAGTTTAATTGTTATCACTCATTTACAGTTCATAGAAACCATAAGTCCGACCATCTTGAATGTAAATCCAACACTTGGTAACCTAGTGACGCCTAACGTCTGGTAACCCAGTAGTGGTTAGGAAATGCTCAAGATGTGCCCGGAAGATGGGATCAGATACTTATGCTAGGAATAGTTAAGATACAGATTAGGATAATTATAGGTTAGATAATAGTTCATTCCTTACTTTCCATACTTTAATTAGACGCCAAAAGATAAAGTAAAAAGCTATAAAAATCATTAGCCTTAATCTCACTTAACCATGGCAAATAGAACATCACAAGTGAGATTAGGAAGACAGCAACCATTCTAACCCAAGGTTTTGCTGGTTAGGGTCTGGTGTATGTTAAGTACTTATAGTCTACGGAATTCGACCGAGTCGCATGTGAACGCCCGTGATTCGTATGGTTGGGCGTAGGGGTACCTAGCCACTCATCAACTATCCTTGTAGCATTTCTTTGTTGTGGTTGGGTAGGCAATTCACCCTACATGGATGGAGCAAGTGGTAGTTGTGTAGGAGATGGAGGAGTAGGTGCAAGAACAGGAGGAGCATGGAGATAGTAGGTGGCTTCCCTCCTTAGATATGGTGGTTGGTATACTTCAGGAGGGTAGTGGTGAGGTTTTTAAGTAGGAACATGACTAGAGGAGTCTCATGGAGATTAAGGTTGCTAAACATATTAACCATAGGGGTCTGGTTGCCAGTAAAGGTATTATTGTCTTAGAGGTGCCAACGCCCACAATTGTGGTTGTTGCCACTAGTAGTACAATTCATAAGGTTGTAGTGGAGTTCCACTTGGATAATATTACTGTGGTTGGTAGAACTATCGAGAGTTTCCTTGTGGATAAGATAATATTTTGGGTGTTTACCTTTATGCAAGTCATGGATGTAAGGCATACATCTCAGATTCCTGCAAGTGTGACATAATTGGACAACATCCCTTGGAATGCTCATACTAGCAGACGTCACACTCGCCATCATCGTCTGAGTGGCTATCTGCAACCATCTCTATTACAACCATCTTACCCTTGCCCTTGGATATGGCACGTTCAGCTTCCTTACATTTCTGATGCTTAAGCTCATAAATTTTCTCCTTGGACTCTTCAACAATTTTTAAGACAACTTGAAACTTCTTGTCCATGGAGTCCCATAATTGGTCAACCTTAGCTGTGATTTTAGATTGCAATTTCTAGAGTGGCAAGGTTTTCTGATTAGCCACCTCATCTCTAGTTAACTCATCCTCGCTGTCACAAAATCGAACCCCCCTTTTGCAGATAGAAGGGTCCCTATTATATTCCTCTGCACTTTCTCGCTTTCTCAATTCTCCCTTCTCCCTGGCTACCTACTCAATTAACTTTTGGATTCGACGGATGCTTAACTCTATCAATGTCCCTTGGGCATAGACGCCAAGGGTTTTCCTTGTTTCAAATCGCAACTTGTCTATGATATGGTGAAGTTGATCAAGCTGAGAGTATCCATGGCCGAGACACCTATGCAATAGAGAATAGTATTGGCCAATAGCTGCATCCAAGGGCTCATGGTTTGCTTGTTTCCACTCTTAAATCTACTTCCTTAGATTGGACACTTGAGAGTATGTTTGATATTTGTCATTGAACAATTCCAACATCGTACTCCATCGTCAGATTGATTCTAGCTCTAAGGATCGGTACCAATTTTCTGCTTCCTTAATGAGTATCCTTGGAAATAATTTCAACTTTTGCCAGTCATTTTCAATGTTCTGCAAGGCACATGTATCTTAGAAGGCCTAGAGATGATTTTGTGGATCAACATCGTAGCCTCCCTCAAATTGAAGGATGTTATTCATGTCTAGCCTCTTTATTTTGCTATTCTTTATGTGCCTTGTTGGAATCCTCATGGCCTCTACAATGTTTAACATGCTTTGAGTGGTAGGTAGAGGTCCATCAAGGCCATGGTGATGGTGCCTACGATGTTCTCTACTAATCATTCTTTCATGGCGGTGGATCTCTCTAGATTGCCCATGCCTCCGATTATGACTATCTTGATGGTCCCTTCTGTTGTTCTGGTCTCGTCAGTCACCTCCATCATAGTCATGCCCTCTACGGCCACAATCTGAGCCAGATGAAGAAGAATAAGAAAAAGACAATGAAGGGGAAGAGGAAGGAGAACTTGCATCACGTTGACACATATCACCCTTTCTTCGATGATCATGACCACGATCATGATTATGACCTCCTTTTGCCCCCTTATCATGACTCGCTCCTCTAGATTCATTTTTGTCATTAGATCCATTTTGACTAGAACCTAAATTATGAATCATGGATTGCACGTTCTAGTTGAGGGCTCCTTGAACAAAGTCAAAGAGAGGAGTATCACTAAAGGAAAAGCCCCCAAAGAAGTGTTCACCTCCATCCAATGGGCCAAGCGGAGGTGGAAAGGTATTTGACCCCTTGCCCTTCACAAGCTCATGCTGGTGCTCCAGCTGACGATCCCTTAACCTTTGTGCTTTAGTGGGATGATAATTCCTTGAATCGGGATCTTGCATCTCGTACTCCCTGTGAAGATGTTGAAGTCCATGTTGTGCAAGCATTAACTGGAGCATCACTGAAATAGATCGATCAGCTGGCAACACAATGTTGCCTTCCATGTCGCACCACTGCAACATTTCATCTTGATGTAAGATAAAGATGAAGTTTGGTACATACTCATTGGGATGAGCATATACCACTCCGTATTGCTAAGGCACCTAGTCTACCTTAGGCAGAGATAAACTCCTGTGAGAAGAAGACATTTTATGTTAATGAATTTATATGCAATGTGCGATTAATTATAATACTAATTTTTGTTTTTGTAAGATTTGACTCTTAGGGTTCGAACAACGAGGTTACTAAGTTTCACTAAGTTTAAATAGCGCACGTAGAACCAAAGTCCTTGGCAACGGCACTAATGATGAGCGACAAGGTACCCCTACGCCCAACCATATGAATCACAAGCATTCATGTTTGATCTGGTCGAATTCGGCAAACTTTAATTACCAAGTACACTAGAGCTAAACAGTGAGTTCATGTTGCCCGTTTGTTGTCTTCCCAATCTCACTTGTGAAATGCAAGTGTATAGTTAAGTGCGATTGAGGCATAAGATTTTTATTATTTTGTGTTTTATCAATTGATTGCCTAAAACAAGAATAAAAGTGAGAGTAATTAAGTGCTAAGTGAACTATTATTTAATCTAGCCTAACACAAGTAACCATCCCCACTTCCCGAACACATCCTGAACTTCGTGTAAACACTGCTAGGTTGTCAAACGTTAACTGTTTCTGAGCTACCAAATGTCACACGTATGTTCAAAGGGGTCGTGCTTGTGTATTTTAATTAGTTACTTAATTAATCAAAATTAATTGCTAATGAATAACATTAAATGTGAACGACATGAAATCATGATATATAAATGCATAAGAAAGAAAGTCTCAAGTGCTACAAGGATGAATTAAAGAGCTTGTCTTTATTGCTAATACAATGGTGTGTTCAAGTACATTAATGCCTGAATAAATCTGATTACACTTAGACCTCCTACTGTGGGCACTTGGAAAATATTCTAACTCTCAAATGAACAAATTGCAAGAATTTCGCTATTTGATTTCAAAACTTCTCCCAATCATGTGCCCAGGGGTTGTATTTATAAACCCAGGAGCCCAGGGGCTGTATTTATAAACCCAGGAGTAACTTTGCAATATCGAATGCCCAATATGGCATATTGGGCTGCGATATCATGTACCCAATATTGCGGCTGCTTTGATATCGAAGCTTAAGTAAAACACAATTCATCAACTAACATTATGATAATAATTATCTACTTGCAGGTCTGATGATAGCTAGATGATAGATGATTATTTATTTACTGTCACTAAGTCCAGCAAGCTTGATAGTTGGCCTTTAAAAAAAAAATTGTGACCAAGAAAGCTCCCGTGACCAAAGAAGATACTCTTGGATAAGGCTAGTACTCCCCAAAACTCAGCCAAATTTAAAATAGCGGAATCCAATTATGTATGGGTTTAAACACATTCTCAGATGTTTGTCACACATATAGGTGTTGTCTGCTTAATTAATTAACAGGAATACATTTTGGGTTCTGGCAGATTATGACATTATTTCAGTCTCACACACAGGTTGATATAACAACCCGGTATTGCTTTCCTGTGAATTGGCAGGGTGAACATAGATGTGTTGTATGAGGCCGTTGATTTGCCCGCGGAGGCGGTATAGAGTGGATGCCCCTGGAAGATGTTGCCGAGAAACTTGAATTTGAATATCGTTTTAACGTAATTCGTAATTTTTCTTTTGGTTCTATCATCATTCTTTCAAGTGAAGCTGCATATTTGAATTTGTAATTTTTATAGCTAATATTCAATTCAAATCGATCTGGTAAATATTTCTTCTGGCAACCACACAAGGTTTTCGACTTATTTTTTTGGCCAATAACGCTAATATTTTGTGCGTAACGTTGACCAGCGTTGACTTTGTCACGGCCCATTTCATTTCAGTAACGCAACTTTGTGAATAACGCTGACGTGTAACTAAAATTACAGACAGGCCATTTTGGTAACGCAACTTTGTGAATAATGTTGTAACCAAAATTAACGCAACTTTGTGAATAACGCTGACGTGTAACTAAAATTACAGGCCATTTTGGTAACGCAACTTTGTGAATAACATTGTGAATAATGCTGCAACCAAAATTCGGCCATTTCGGTAACGCAACTTTGTGCATAACCCTAACGCAATGTGCATAACCGTAACGTGTTATGAAAGGTTACGTCCTTTGCATTCTTATAAATAATACAGATAATGCCTGAAAACAGTGGAGGGCTCCAGTTCTGTGCAGATACAGATCCAACATTCTAGCCGTAGATCAGAACAAGATCGAAGCGTGGATCAGGGCACAAAACAAGAGGCGACTGGTGGAAGCTCCATTCCTAGGCCAACGGACTGACCAAGTTCGGGGACAGGTGAAACCAGGAGAGCGTCAGCAAGGCGCTCAACGCCTACTACGGTGTTGCTGGCTCGCTCTCTCGGTGACCACGACATGGCCGATGAAATGCTTTGCCTTGAGTCTTTCCGAGTCAATTACACAACAACGTTTCTCTGCGGGGTTTTTGTTTATGAGTAGAGAAAGACTTCTGCCTGCTGAAAGAGAGAAAAACAGAGAAAAAAAACGTTGTCCGTTACTAACGTCCACCGTTGCTGATAGACATGTCTGGCATCGCGCATCTGTCATTTGCTGCCTTGCACGACGTATGTGTGCCCCACAGTCTGCCACTTATTCATCTCCAACCATGCCCAAAGAGGCCCTGCCCGAGTTGTTGTCAGGCTGACATCGAGCCTCTTCTGTTTTCACCTCCATCCACGTCTCCGTTGCTGCTGATGGACCCGCCGCCTCGTAGACAGAGAGTTGGGGCACACCCAAAACCTGCCGCCCGCTACCGTAGTCACCGGTGAGGGAAGGCTGCCCGCAGCCACTTAGGGAAAAACAAACCGATGTCCCACTAGCTGCCTGGCTGGCTATTGCCTCCTGTGCGGAGGGAGAGACGGTTACATGTTTTTTGCTTGGGACATTTTAATGAAGTGTCTGAAATTTTTATGAGCTGCCCGCTGCCCACAGGGAATTCCAAGACAAGACAATTTCTGAGCGCTCATCAAAGGAGGCGCAGGCGCATGTGCAATCGCAGTGATGCCATGGCCCTGGGCCTTTGTCATCTTTTTCTTTGTGCTTTGCGTGGCTGCACACATTGCACCCAGACTTTTTCTTCACTTATTCCTTCTCAGACCAACATGTAACCAACATGTAACAATTGTGGAAACATGCCTCCTACATTGTAACAATTGTAGAAACATGCCTCCTACATTGTGACAATTGCGAAAACATGCCTCCTACGTAAACATGGAAAGTCCCAAAAACGATTCAACTTTCTAATGTAACAATGTGATAGCTTTGGAAATTTCTATTCATTGTTATCGGTAATGGTCTCATATTTTTCTAATAAATGGTAACTGGTTCCGGTGCCTTATGGTTTCTTGATGGGAGAACACGGCACCAGGAATCAATTGCAGTATAGCAGTCCCTTTCACAGTCACTTACAGTCTGCATACACCATCACCGCAGAGCCTGTGTGAAAAAAGATCCAGAACATTCATCAATGGCATCAATGGCTGGAGGTCAGTTCGATCTGTTTTTCAAATTGATTTGTGCATTTTTGTTTCATGCACATTTGTAGATTAAGAGATCTGTTTTTTACATGCTTCCGCTTGTGCAATCCGGTTCTCAATGCACGTTAGATTTCTTACACAAAACACAGCCCGCCCTCTACACAAGTAAATCTCACTTATCATTTCAAGACAAAACCCAAAAACACTCTCTCACAGAACCATCACACCCTAATGGCTTCTTCTTGGATGAGGCTCTCAACGATCGTGAAGCAAATGACTTGCAACTTATTTGCTGGAAGCAGATGAAAGAATTGAATGTACGTACAACAACATCAGAGCTTTGGTTACAACTTCAAGCCAGGCCAGACGATGCCTTATATCAAATCGGCCAAGGCCTGCTGCACGCACGCAATAATAACTCCACGAGTTAACACCCAGTGCATCTCTGCAATTCCTCAAATAAAAATGCAGAAAACATACATCATCATGGAGCTTCGATGTCATTTTTGTCTGTGCTGCATCATTTACTGCTCTTTCAATTTTCATCTACGCGTTTACCACAGTTAATTTCGCGTCCTTACCGCGAACCGAGGTGCCGTCGTGTATAAATAGAGCTACTTGCGTTATTTTAGGATCATAGTCCAGCCCACTATTTTGCAGAAGTGGAATCCAAAACGGATACAGGTGAGAGCTTAGTTATATATCACATTCATGGTGTGGGTGCAGCACAACAAGGGTGGAAAATGGAGCTTCACCATGTCCATGTTGCTCCTTCTCTTTGTGTCTACCATGGCTCTCTATGAATCGCCCCAGTGGTGGTGGTAGTGCTGGTGAAGCACCGGATGCTCACGTCACTAGAGGCATGTGTACTGGCAGAGCGACGTGAGGTGTGGGCCTTTGTGGCCCATTGTGGGCCCGCACGGCTGATAGGTGGGGATTGTGCACAGAAGAGTTTTCATTTTATTTCATTATGTTTTCCTTTATTTTATGAGTTTTAATTTTATTTCATTATGCTTTGCTTTATTTTATTTTCTCTCCACCAATCAGCCAATCAACGATGATTCTAATGTTTTATTTTTTTTGTCAGTCTTTTGTTCATTGCTAATGTCATGAAGATATTTCAAGTTCCAACATCCCTTCCCATCCCATGATAGTAGTAACAAAACTAAACACAAATATTTATGATATTTTTCCTAATATTATTAACATTACTTGAAATTGGTTCCAAGGATTTCATAGAATAATGATGAGACAAATGAACTTAGACTATGATTGATGAGTGATAAAGAAATACCTAGTAATTTGAAAATGAATGAATAAAAATAAATTAATAAGAATGAACCAATTAACAAATATAATCAAAGTAGTTATTTAAGCATGAAAGGAGGAGGGTTGGTGTCAAGTTGGCATCTAGCTATAAAACCTTGCTAAATCTCATGGATGAGTCTTTTTTAGATTTTGCAAAGACATGGAAAAAAAAATTGAAGATAATATGAAGAAACTACAAATAAGTAAAGATCTAGCTCTTCATAGAGGCAAATGCTAAAAAAGAAGTCATGTAGCTGACCCCATGTTGTTGGGAAAAGGCTAGGATGTGGAGGAAGGGGTATTGAAAGCTAATACTTTATAAGGGTCATCAAAAAAGTACAACAATAACTTAGCATTGCCTATCAAAACTAAACCCATGACTTGGAGCTTTCAAATCACACACACACACAAAATAATGCCTCAGTTATGATTTGAACTTGCAAATCCTTGTTAGGCAATGAATAAATTGGTTATTTAAAACAAATATGCATAAGAAATATTATAAACATATTTATCAACAAAAACATGAGTTTGATGTAATTAATGAAATTGAAGTGTTTTAGATCCTTAACCAGTTAGCCCATGTTGTTGAGACAAATGGGTTATTTATACATAAGTTTTTATATTTACTCCATTATATATAGTTAACAAGGTACTTTGATAAAAGTTAAGTAAAACATATTGCTAACCACATGTTCTAGCTAAGGTTTCATATAAAACCACCTTGCAACACCAATGATCATGAAGTGTCTCTTAAATTTTTTTAAAGTATCATGTTGGTTAAATGTTTATTGTGTACATATAGTCAAATTATTACAAGTTACCACACCCCTTCCCTAAATGATCATAAGTATTTTAAATCTTAAAGATAAAATATCAAGGATAGAACTTATTTTATCTTAAAGATATGAAAGTGAATTTTACCTTAATACACTAGACACTCCTACAAGTTTTCCAAGCCAATACTCTTGTCAGAAACAAAGCTAAGAATCAAACACTTCAAACTAAATAGGGTCCGACACCTCTTATTTTTTTTTTAAAAAAAATTGAATAGCAAAGTAATATCTACAATATGCATTAAAAAGCAGTTGGATGTTGAAATCTTCAAATAATTGTAATATAGGTACACCTAGGATACGTAGTGCAATTAGAACTTTATAACTCAACATTGTTCACTAGAATCAAACCTATGATTTGAAGCTTTCAAAGCAAGAGTCTTACCACCAAGTTGAAAATTTATTGTTAAATCCAAAACAATGTAAGGGGTATTGGAACTCCAAATAATTGAAACATAGGTATACACCAAGATATATAGTCCACATAGCACTTTATAACTTAAGCATTGTTGATTAGAATCAAATTCATGATTTAGAGTCTCATCAAGATTCTTACCACTAAGCTAACCCATAACTTAAAGTTTCTAAATCCAAAACAATGTCATTATGACCATGCTAAAACATACAAGTTGTAACCAACCTAATAGAATGTAATGATGCCTTGGACTAGCAACCTTCCGAGTCCACTTGAACCCACCGTTACTGCAACATAGCTTAAAGAGAGAGGGGGGATGTTGGACCCTGAAAAGAAGTTCTATTGATTTTAATAGTGTTAACCTGAACAAGTCATAGGGTTAAGGGGAAGGAGGAAGCTGAGAGCACTATGCATGAACTTGGGACCAGCCTTATAAATAAACAAGTATTAAAGGAGAAACCCGAATTGGGGCACCACCAAACGTCCACCCATGCTGACTTGTTACAAGATTGAAGGACATAGAATTAGAGAAAAAAAAAACATAGCTTAAAGAGAGAGAGCACGTGATCTTAACAGTTTCAGCGTTGGAGTTCAAAAATTTGGTATTTTACTCCTCCTCTGGTGTTTAAGACGCCATCGACAAGTTACTGCAAAACCCTTCGATGCTGCCCTGACGGAGGCGCTGAGAAGCAGAGACTCAAAATTTTCGCCATTTGCCGAGACAACCGCCGCAGAAGCGGCAGCAGTGGCTGAGGAATTCAACCCAAAGCAATCACACTAGCATATGTTTCTCTATCTCTCTTGATTCAGAGAAAGAAGAGAGCAAAAAAACAAGCTCTCCCTCGATTCAGAGAAAGAAGAGAGTGAAGTTTATTGCAGCGAGGAATAAGCATGGCGGACGAGAAGCAGGCGGTGAATAAGACGACAATGACGATGATGAAGAAGAAGAAGGCCAAATCAGGGGGGTTCGAGTCGCTAGGGCTGAGTCAGAACGTGTACAGAGGCGTCAAATTCAAGGGATACAAAGTTCCGACACCAATTCAACGCAAAACCATGCCGCTCATTCTGGCCGGTTCAGACGTTGTGGCCATGGCTCGCACCGGCTCAGGCAAGACAGCGGCGTTTCTCATCCCGATGCTTCAGCGTCTGGTCAGCCATGATTCCTCCGCCGGTGTGCGTGCCCTCATTCTGTCTCCAACGCGTGAACTTGCTATGCAGACCTTCAAGTTCTGCAAGGAGATCGGCCGTTTCACAGGTTTCTCATCCCCCTTTTTTGTGACTTATCTTGCCGTTTTTATTTTTGCAAACTGATGAGCTTTGCTATCAAAGGAGCATTGTGGTGTTTTCTTGTGTACGGAATTGAAAACTTTTTCTAGGATGATGTCTTTGGAGAAATATTTTTCAAACCTTTTGTGCATTAAGTTTATATGGAAATTGTGAAATTAGGAAATAACTGGATTTTGAGAAATGATGATACAACGATTGCGTCAAAATCTGAGCTGGTGGAGTTCGTTGGAGATTTGTTACTGTTTGAAGAAAATCCTAGGATGTACTATTATGCAGTTTGGCATTCATGTATGTGCTGGACGTGATGTTCATCACTCAAGATAATCCATATAAAACTGCTATGTACTAGATAATTTGTATAATGTTTCAAGGTTTATGTTATAGAAAGAAGTTGTTTATGCGCAGTAAAGGGATTTGTCCAAGAATAAAAAACAGATAAATTGATCATTATCAGACAACTCATACCTGATAGACAGACTTGACGGGGCATTAGCCACTGACTGATGCAATGAAAATGAAAAGCATGATTGCAAAGTCCTGATAGAAAATTCATCCCAAATGTAGTAATTAGATATATCTAATTCTAATGGATGTCGCTCTATAAAACTTAAATTACTGTTATCTAAAGGAATGGTCTCCAGGGGTTTCCCCCTTTTTTTTTTCCTTTTTTTCTTTTTTTTGACTGAAAATGTTAAAAAGCAAGTATGATAAAAAAGTCATAAAACCGATACAGCAACTGAAATTCTAGTATGTCAATAAAAGACCCCAAGAATCTAGTAAACAATTGGAATGCACAGGCTATGAATTTGACACTAACTAAACAATATTAACAATAATCCTATGCAACTGTACATTCTTCGGTTGTTGCACGTGCTTGTTTTGCTAGACATTCAATGCCTGCATTAACTGACTTTTTGAATTTAAATAAAGGTGCATATGTTCTATCAGTATGGAGTGTAGAAGACACAAATAAATCTATAATATGATTCTGGCACATGCCATTATTTTCTTTGGAACTATTACAAGTGATAAACAATTTGCTACAGGTATTCAGGCTACTTTGCTTGTAGGAGGTGATAGCATGGAGACTCAATTTGAACATCTGGCAAAAAATCCTGATGTGATTATTGCAACTCCTGGTCGTCTTATGCACCATCTTGCTGAAGTGGAAGGAATGTCTCTTAGATCGGTAGAATATGTTGTATTTGATGAGGCAGATCGTTTGTTTGAAATGGGTTTTGCTGATCAGTTGCGAAAGATTCTGTCACAGTTGAGTGAGACACGACAAACACTATTGTTCAGTGCAACATTACCTCGTTTACTTGCAGATTTTGCAAAAGCAGGGCTTCGTGATCCTGAGCTTGTGAGGCTTGATTTGGAAACAAAAATAAGTCCTGATCTGAAGCTCACATTCTTTACATTACGTCCAGAAGAGAAACTTGCAGCATTGTTGTATCTTGTGAGGGAAAAGATTAGTACTGAGCAACAGACAGTGATATTTGTTGCTACAAAGCATCATGTGGAATTTCTCAATGCAATGTTTTGTGAAGAGGGGATTCAACTATCTATCGTGTACGGTGACATGGATCAGACAGCACGCAAAATCCATCTTGCAAAGTTTAGAGCTAGGAAGACAATGTTACTGTTGGTAACTGATGTTGCAGCCAGAGGTCTTGACATTCCTTTGCTAGACAATGTTATTAATTATGACTTTCCACCAAAGCCCAAGCTTTTTGTTCATAGGGTAGGTCGAGTTGCTCGTGCTGGAAGAAGTGGAACTTCATATTCGTTTGTGACATCAGAAGATGTACCACATCTTCTAGATCTGCACCTTTTTCTTTCAAAACCTATCAGACCAGCTCCAACTGAAGAGGATGTTGCAAAAGATAGGGAGAGTGTCTTGGCCAGGATTGATGAATCCATTGAAAATGGAGAAACAATTTATGGACGTTTTCCACAGTCAGTGCTGGATCTTGTTTTAGAAAAACTACGAGATCTTATTGAAGATTCCCCAGATCTCACAGCTTTGCAAAAATCCTGCATGAATGCTTTCCGGTTGTATTCTAAGACAAAACCTCCACCATCGATAGAATCTGTAAAAAGAATGAAAACATTACCTCAGGAAGGTCTTCATCCTATGTTTAAAACTGAAATTCAAAGTAATGAGGCTAATGCATTAGCCTTTTCAGAGCGACTTAAAGGTTTCAGGTTGGTCTTGAAAGCAATAACCAAATGTTGCAAGGACATGACTTTGTTATTAATGATGACATTTCAAACTTCGTTAGTGGGATCAGATAGGTTGAGAACTGATAATGAGGTTTTTCCTTTTTGTTTTTTGTTTTCCTGTTTGCATCCCAGGCCAAAGCTTACTGTCCTTGAAACGGAAGGTGAAGCAGCAAAGGCAAAGAATTCACTTGTAATCAATCAGTACTTGAGCTTTTCTTTATTTGCTATTAAAATTTTATTCTGATAAATCATGTTTCATTTCTGTTTTTTATTCTTTTTTTTTAAGGAATTATGTTAAGTATGTCTAGTTGATGATGTCGCAAGTTTAGACATTAGATGTCTTTCAGAAATATGCTATCGGTTGAAGTTAATTCCAGTGGTTGACAATTAGTTTGTGCATGTCAGGCACTAATTTGTCAGGCAGTTGATGTGATGAAAAGAAAAAGGGCTGTCCATGAGAAAGTAATAAATGCTGCGCACAAACAGAAGGCAACTCAGAAGTTGGATAACAATGATGAACACGTAAGTGCTACAATTTTTAAAGTGACCTGTACACATTTTCAAGGGAGTTGTTTCAGCAAATGTACTTGTATGCTAGATATTTGTTATTTTTCTTTTCAAATCGATGTTCATTGAATACAATTTGTTTTCTAAAACTGACATGGATCCATTTTGTCAAGTGCAATAACCCCTTGTCAGTGTCTTTATGTCCTCGTATAGGAGGAGGCATGATGGTAATGCTGGATAACACATGGTATAGATATTCATAGATGCCTTTTAGGTAATAGCTTCTGTGTTCATATTGGAGGAGGTTCTTTTGATTATTTCTGCACTGTTATCCTTTATGTCATGTACATTTCACAAGTAGAAATCCAATCGGGAAAATCTGAAATAGAGAAATGTAATAAAAAACCTTTTTCTTTTTAGTTAGAAATGCAACAGATGTTGGGAGTTTATGTAGAGTTTGCATAAATGGTTAATGTTTAGAGATCTAGACTTAATTGAGACAAATATTTCAGCACTTTGAATGAGTGAAATTGGCAAGACTCGAAGTGTACTTGTAGTGACTGCACCTCACATTCCATCACATTTAAATTGAAAGGAAGCTGGTGAACTGATCATATTTTATGGGCCTTTGCTGTTTTATGCGATTAACTATGTTACTGATTTGTGTGTTTGAATATTTTATTACTGACTTATTGATACTAATAAAACCAGCATATTACTGGAAGTGAATTTTTTAAACGTGTTCGTTAGGAGACCCTTTGGAATTTCAGATAGGATTCTATTTCTGCAGTAATTAGCTGCTTCCTTTTGTTGCTGTTTTTAGCTTCTGATAGTTATTTGAACTTTTAGTTTGTCCTTCATTTATTAATGTTTTACCTGGAACCTGCTTATTTGGGCTTGAGCTTGCCATTTAGATATATAAGAATGTTAGCAAAAAAACAGAACGGCTTGCCCATATTGTTTAAATTCTTCTTACCTACAAATTAATATTTTGTGTGTAATTTATAAATTCAGAAATGTGTTTTACCCTTTTGCAGGAGGTTCCTGAGTTTGAGTCTGTTACTTCCAAGAAGAGAAAAAGGAAAGGTAATTTTGGGATGCTTCTTCCATCTGTAACATGTTTCTTAATAATTTTTGTTTGTTTATTAAAGTATAGTTCAATTTTTAATTGTTTTCGCTAAGAAAGTAGTTTATGCATCTGAAGTATTTTTATTAAAATTTGTGTAAATTCAATTTTATTTTACCACAGTTTGGTGGTCATTATGTTACAATTTGCTTAACTTTTTGTAAGCAGGAAACCAATAAGCTATATGAAGATTATAGTCTTATGGTCATGGCATTTCAATTTTCAAATAGCTTTTTTAATTAAAAGATTTTTAAAATATTTTGATGTATGATATAAACATTATTATAAGTTTGCACAAGCAGCAATTTGTTTATTTAAAAAATAATTAAGCACTAGATGATTGTTGAGCGTATCTGGAACAATCTGGCACTAGATGCATTCTGTTATTCTTTGTAAATTCTCTTATCTGTTTTATGTCAGAGAAACAACAAAGAATGAAGATTGAATTATGAGGTGACCTTATTTTTGTTGCTAATGAAAATTTTACTATATGGTGTCATTTTGCATACAGAAGCAGAAGATGCACATATACACAAATTAACACTTCAGATGGTGGCATATTATTTCACATTTTCAGTTTGCTTTCACTGGAGACTTTTCTGCTGTGATGTTCTTGAAATGGATTCTGAACTGATCAACCTGGACAGTGAGAACGCAACTTAAACTAGCCAACTATGATATAGCTACAATGATTTTCCCAGATAAGGCTAGCTGCCTTAGATAACATGATCAGCTACTTCTCTGCTCTAATAAACCCTCCAACTGTTGGTAACAATTGGAACCAAAATGCATCTAGAAACAATTCAGGTGTAAGAAAATAATGACAGAAGACTGTATATTTGCAGATATCAAGACCTGAAACCTGGTTAGGCTTGTGGGAGTCCATGTATTCTGGTTGTGAGGCACAAACATGGAATCTGCAGGAACATATGATAAACAAAATACAACATGATGAGCAACGAATTTATGATCCCTGGGAAAGAAAACACCAGAGAATGTGGAAGATCAATCTGAAAGTATTTCAGACTGCATTCAAGAACCAATTTTCAATGTTGCTGTTCTTCCTTGTCCGATGCTTCCATGGAGAACTGGCCTTGAACAGGCAGAATACAACCAGGGCTATATTGAAATTAAGTATCTTGTTCCCTCTACTTGAAGCTCCAAGACTCCATTTCGAAAAAAACAACTTGAAAAATTCATACTTTCTTTCCAAATACCATTAATTTCATGAAAACAATAGGATACTCCATACCGAATTGACTTAAAATCTTGTTTTCAAATACTTATTTTTCTTTGTAGCCTATTTCCGAATTTTGAGTCTTGAAAATAAAAGAAGCAAAAAGAAAAAAACCCAAAGTTAGAGCAAACTCTGGATGTATAAGACAATTCCCAATTTAAGGTTACAAAGAGTATCCAGTCTGAAATTTCTTTGAATCACAAACAAAAATTGAAGACCTGCTTATACAAAGTTGGTTAAATAGAATTCTTATGGACCCGTTTAGTCTTTTACTGGAACTATGTAAAAGTCCCACCAAATAGTACTGAGACAATTCAAAAAATCTACTATTCCAGAATTCCACCGAACCCATGGAACCAAAATGTGTGATCATAGATCAGCAGCATCTTAATCAACTAATGATGTTTTCAGTGTTATTGATTGCTAATGCAATGGAACTTTGATCATGTTTCTTGGTTAATCTCTTAGATCTCAAGACAATTATGGGTGTACTTCAAATGTTAATTTTATTAATAAGATTTATCTTAACTTTTTTTTAGAAATAGCCAAATGGTGCATTGATTAACTAATAGTGATGAAGGAATAGAATTGTGACTTTGTTAGGAGATTTTCCTCTCTATCCGAAGACTTGATTTTCAATTTTCCGTGTGGAAATTCTTGAATGGCAAACCCTAAAATATTATTTTCTGATGTTTTGCAACTATTTTCTGACTGCCTTGAAATTTTTTAGTAACTTTACTTGCTTGAAATTTTGCTTTATTACATAAATCTGACATTCGTTAACATTTAATGAGGCAGATTTTGAAAATTTGATTACAAAGAGCTTCAGGGATGAAGAGTATTTCATAAACCCAATACCTTCTAATAGGGCATGTTTCTGATCAGAAATTATCATTCTTTTATTGTCATATATTTGGCATTTATTGCTTATTAAGTTGCAGCATTGATTTATGTTATATTTTAATCTTTTCCAGCATACTGAGTCAGGATTGTCTGTAAAGGCTAGTGAAGATTTCGGATCAAATAGGTAATCATCCATAGTCGAGCAATTTCATACATTATATTCCTGAATGTTTCAGTTGAAGTCCTTGCTGTAGCAATATATAGCCAAGATGTTTATTAATAGGCAGAAAGTATTATAATGTATTTCTGTCTGATAGATTTAATATTTGAAATTCATGTTGGTAATTGTTATATTTGTTTTATTATCTCTCTGATGACAAGTAGAGAATAGATGTTGAATTTTGATATTATAACAGCTTTCTATTTATGTTTTCAATACTAAGTGCTGACTAATATATACAGTTGTATGAATAATATAATTTATGCGAATTCGAACAACTATAGGTGAACACATTAACATTACATTGACCTTCATTATTTTCCTTTTCGCAGGCTTGATGCAGCTGTGCTTGATCTTGTTGCAGATGACAGCAGTGGAATACAAAAGCAAAAGTCAGTATATCACTGGGATAAGGTATATTATAGTTTTCCCATCCTTATCATAGAAATTGCATGCTTGTATTAAACCACTGTTCAAATGAACATGGAGATAATTTGGTTATTTCTTGGATACTTGACTTCATTTTGTGATGATGTTTACCTTTGTTTCAATTGTAGAGACATAAAAAATACATTAAACTAAATAGCGGAGATAAGGTAACAGCATCAGGAAAGGTATGTATTCTTAGTTCTATTCTTTATTCCCTTTTTAGCGGTTCACCGTGTGAACATTGGCCTTTAATATTGTTTTGGATGTAACTATAAAAAGAACATAATTTTAATATGCAGTACCTGGGGGTTGCAATTTGTTAGTGTTTTGAAATTTGCGCGTCAGTCAAACATAATTATGCCACAGTAGAGTTGGATACGACGTATATTTTACGATAAAATGAACTTCTGCCAATGAACCAAGGCTATGGCTCCTGGTCACTGTAGTCCTTAATGCTAAGGTTTTATCCTACATGGGAGCTCTTGTCATGAGTTGCATTCACAGAACTATAATTAAAGCTAACCATTTGCGGTATCACGTCTGTCTACATGGATTATTATGCATATAATATCAAGTAATATCCTGCCCTTCATATGTGTTCATAAGGTAGTGAGTATCAGAACATTGGCCCTCTGACTTTTTTGTGATTAATTCCTTGTTCACGCCACCCATTGATGTAATGAGTATAAGACTTGTGACGGATTTTTATGGATTCTTTTAATAATGTTTGTGTAATGGGAAGTTTAAATCGGATGGATTAATTTGTAGAACTTTCAAGTGGAGGGTTATCGTGTTTATTTTTGTTTTATATGGTATTGTTTTCTTTAGTCGGTGATAACTTTTTGTTGATCGAGTTTCTAACAGTATTGTTGGATATGCCTTTTTGCAGGTGAAAGCCGAAAGTGGTGCAAAAGTAAAAGCTGGAAGTAGTGGCCTGTACAAAAAATGGAAGGAAAAATCTCGAATGAGTATATCTTCTCACAGAAGAGAGGAGTCCAGTGTTAGTGGTATTGAAGGTGAGAATATTTTTTGCATTTGTGACTTACAGATAAAGTTCTAGGCAATGATTATAATGGATGTCATGCTCTCTTAAATTTTCGTGTTTTCCGTCTTTGTGGCATCATTTCAAGTATCCTAACTCTTTTGGGAGTTTGGAACCATGGATGTGACCACCAATGCATATATGGTGCCTAGTGATGTCTCATTCCTTAATGGCATTCGTAATTTCTTCTTAAAGCTTGGCAAAGTATTATTTAGGGATGTGCTTGCTATATCGTCAATATGTGCCTTCTTATTTTGGCCGAGAGGTCAACCCGTCTGGTTTGATAGTTGTGTGGAACTTTTAATCAATATGAAGTTTGTCATAAAATTATTAGTTTGTTTCACTCAAATTATTTGCATGTTAGGCAATATGGTTAGGGTTAAATGATTTTCCTTTTGTTCATTGCAGGGAACGCGAAAATGGTCAAAAATAAACATTGGAGCAAGAAAAAGAAAGGAATGCCAAATGCAAATGTCAGAGATGAGATTCGGGATATTGAACATATCAGGAAACAAAGGCAAAAGAAAGAGACTAGGAAAGTTCTTATGAAGCAGAGAGGCCATAAAGGGCATCGGGGTGGTAAAAAGACTTTTAAGGGCAAATCTAAAAGAAAGTGATTGCAGAAAATGTTGGTTCAAACCAAATGAATAATCGAGATTGTTAAGTCACATTATAGTTTATTTAATGTAGAACAAGAGTTTGAGCATTCGATAGTGACTGCAATTCGATGATGCCCACAGAGGATATTTTTTGTTTCCTAGAAATATTTTTTGTCGACATGATGCCGTGTAGCTTGGAGGTGTACCATAGGCTTCTCTAATGGGTTTCATTATATTCCTTTTGCAAACACTTCGACTGATGTTTTACAATGTATTGAATGCTATATAATTCGTAAAAGCAGGGCCCCCTTGAAACATAGTTAGCAGGAAAACTTAACGTACCAATACGATTGAATCTTTGAATTTTATACGATAGGCAGTATTAGTATCATCGTATCTCTTTCACGGAGAAGAGGTTCAACGTCCACATAAATGTATATAGCATGCAGGCTGTGGTTTGCAAGTTATAGGTTTGATTTCAATGGGTATGTTGATATGATACAATTATATGTTTAATGAATGATTCTGGTTTTGCAAGGTATAGGTTTGATTTCAATGGGTATGTTGATATGATACACTTATATGTTTAATGAATGATGAATGATTCTGGTTTGGACCTCCTGCTTGTTCTGATATTTTAAAATATACTGAATTACTATATGATTCATAGAATCAAAGTTCCCTTAAAAAAGCTGTATTAAATTGCTATATGATTCATAAACTCAAAGCTCCCCTGCAGAAACATCTTACATCTTAGTATCATGATAGCTAACATGATCGGTATGATTGAATCATGTGCTAAACTTTGCCAGTGAAAACCCTCCAAAAGAATATCATTTTTTAAATTTCTTATTTTGCTTTTTTCTTAAAATAAGATTTATATTAATAAAAAAGATTTGAAATATAATGAGATTCTTGGTATTTTAACAATTGGCCAAATTTTAGTTGGGTGGGTGAGGGGGAGTTGGGGTTAAGCCTAAAAAAAATTTAATAATAAGCAAAATTTCAGAGTGTCTTGGAAATTTCTGAATCATCAAAATTCTAAAAAGCAATATAATTGTATCTTGGAAATAAAAATTAGGAGCATGCAGACCATATTCTCTCTAGATTGATTTTTTAATCTCTTCAAAATCTTTAAGTTTCATTCTTGTCAAATTTGAAGAGATCAAGCCCTAGTAAAGCATTTTGGATTTCATTAATTAGTTGAATTCTTTGTATTCGAGTCTAAGCTACAACAAAATTGTGAATTCTTAAACCCTCTTTCAAGCATTTCCTTGCATTTGAACTTTTTCAAATTTAATGGATTGCTTGTCCATCTCACCTATTTTGCAACTTTCCCGCTAACACTACTAACGAAATCAATCCATCATAATCACAACCTAGCCAAGTGTAACCACTGATGAGATGAGGACTATTCATGTCATTGAATCTTCTCTCTCGCTATTTAGCTACCAAGAGGAGTTGGATGTCAGTTTTGTCCAGGGTGTTTTCTTCTCTTGTCATGAACACCTAACTTTGTAAAAAATCGTAATCCATATGCTCAAGCACTTAGGAGTCTGTTTGTTCCATCTGAGTTAATTATTATGTCAGTCAATAATCCCATGCCTTCCCAATATTTTATAAGAAACTTATTCCTCCTCTTCTTCACTCAAGGACAAGGTTTGATTCAATTGTGGGGTTATGATAAATCATGTTTTGACTAACTTCGTTATCGGATACCAGATGTTGAAGCCTAAGATGTGATGTTAAATATCTGATATCATAGGGTATATGCCAGCCTTTAAATATAGCACTTGGGCTCACAATTTTCATATAGTTTTTGTCATAGCATAGTGAAGCTCTTACAGTTTGTTTTCTCCAAAGTTATAATATTTTCTGAGTTCCTGCAGCAAGAGTCTAAGTGTGTACAGACCTTTATTCGAGCACTGATGTACTTGAGCATAGTAGTGTCACGAGAATAAAGATAAGCCCTTTTGATAATCCTTGCAATACTAAGAATAGATTAATGTTTCCTTTAATGCATTTATTATTCATGCACTTTACTTTAATGCATTTTCATTAAGCAATTAATTTCCAATTGTTAATGAACACAGTTACACTCACATCTAGCATACATGTAGCACTTTGTAACTCAAAAACACTTAATGTTTGGTAACCCAGTAGCGCTACATGCATTCAAGATGTGTCTAGGAAGTGGGAACAAATACTTGTGTTAGGTAAGCTAGACAATAGATTAATTAGATATTAAATTTCTCTACCTTCCATTCTTATTCTATGCAATTGAACTTATAAAATAGAAAATGATAAAAATCATATCCCTCAATTGCACTTAACCATATACTTGTACCTCACGAGTGGAACTGAGAAGATAATGATCGTTCTGATTAGATTTCACGTCTTAGAACCAATATACTTAAGAACTTAAGATCTGTAGAATTCAATTAGATCGTGCATAAATGCTTGTGATTCATATGGTTGGGCATAGGGGTACCTCGCTGCTCATCAAGTTAGATGTAAATAATGCATCTCAGATCCTTAAATCATAGGAGAGGTTTAAACTTTGAGGTTATAACACATTCTTACACCTAACGAAGCAAACCTTGTGAGGTGACGTTAAGCCCAAGCAATCCTAGGTAAGGCCTTCTTAACCAAGTTATATATGAACTCACATCCAATAATAAGAATTTATTATCAAAAGAGGAATAAGCATACATACATAATTAGTAAATAAATATTTGGACATTTGGACAATGGACAAATTAATTTTTGCTTTGATCTTTTTCTTGTTAAATGTGTACATGTTTCTAATGTGTTAAATTTTTGATAGCCTAAAAGAATATCCTAGAATAGTAGTAGCAGAATTTTATAATTACACATCCATTAATGTTTTTTTAATTATTTATTTTATTTTCACCTTTATGGCCAAGAACTAGCCAAAGGCTAGTTAGGGATTATGTTAAACCCCAAAATTAATTTAACATAAATAAGTATTCTTGTCAAATTTATGCATTTTAATTGATTTTATTTTGTATTTTATATTATATATTATTTGATTAGTGTTTAATTAATATGTATGTTAGTTTATAACATTTTAGTTTATTCAAGTAATAAATATTAGTTTATTTTATTTTACTTTATTTTATATTAGTTTATAGTACTNATATTATTATTATAAACTATATAAATATTAAATAAATAATAAAATTATGGCAACAAGCCCATTCATGTGTTGTGCTGGTGGCACTGGCTGCGACGCTGGAGGCAGTGGTGGAAGCTGCAAGAAGTAGCGACTATTGCGCTGCGCTGGTAATGAACAACGAGGGTTTCTGGTAGCAGCAACAGCAACACGAGCAAGGGTTTTTGGCAAGTACCAGTAGTGCACGCGTGGCACGGCCAAAGTGGATTAGGGCAAGCAACAACAGCAGCAGGTCGCAACGCAGCCAGGGCAGGCAACAACAATGCAACAGTGACGACGATAATAGGTAACAACAGCAAGCAGGCGTGTGGCGCATAAGAACAGCAACAGAGCATAGTGCGGCGAGGGCTGCAGTAGCGGCAATGGCGCACGCAGTAGCGACGACGACAGTAGGCGACAATGACAGTGACAACAGGTGATAGCGATGGCAAGCGCAGCTGCGGCAAGGTGACAGCGACAATAGCACAGGCGTAGTGACAATGACGACAGGCATGTGGCAACGGTGACAACAGATGATGGCGATGGCAAGCATGACAACGACAAGCAACAGCAAGGGATTTACTGTTCCATTAGACAGTGGCAGGACACAGCAAGGATAGTTAGCAGCAGGTTGTTCCCTACTGTCACACTGCATTGGCAATCCAAGATACCAAGGATGCCAAACTTGGCAATTATGACGATTTGTATGGACTAATAAAATATCAATCCATTATTAAAATACCTATTTTTAAACTGAGGATGCCAAACTTGGCAGACACATCCATTTGTACAAATTGATAATATATCAACCCATTATTAAAATACCTAATTTTTTAAACTGTCGTAGAGTATAAAGAATGCACTCCACATTGTATTTGGGGGCATGGAGAAAATACATTTTTGATAGAATAGGAAGAAGTGGGATCGATATCCAAGCAAAAACCACATCAAGTTGAAATCAGTTTCCTTGAAATTATTAAGAGAGGATCTTTTGAGCCTTACGGTGACTATTGGAGTCCATTATAAAGTTGTCAAGGTTGTTGCATTGTGAAGACAACAAGGTAGAACTGCAATTCAAGCAAAGTCTCCCTTGTGATCTTGAATTATTATTTGTAATTTTAATTTGATTTAATTATAATATTCATTTTTGAACTTAATGTTAGAAGTTAGAATGAAAATTTATGATTTTACTTATAGGTGACAATCATAAGTGTGGAATTGAATTAGATTCAATTCTAATTATTTATTGTCTTGATGATATTTTGACTTTGGATCATTTCTCCATGGATACAACTCGTAGGTCAGTCATAGATAAGGTGATAATTTATGACAGAAAAATAATTTTTAAAAGGTATCCAGCACCAAATTTTGCTTGACTCATCAATCCCCATTCCATCCCACATTAGCAATGCTGCATGAACTGTGAATGATCCCTGGAGCAAGGAGGAGAAGATGAAGGCATTACTGGATGTCTTTTGCCTTCCACCAGAGGTAGCCACTGCAATAGGATAACCACAACCGCCTCAACCACCACACACGCCCAAAGCTAGCGAAGGTCCTTTAGAACCTCAGGAGCCTCCACCGCCTGAGACTGTTTGACCTTCTCAACCACCTTTATGCTATAAAGGATGTGTTGTCCAATTTTGAGTAGTCATGTCATGGTGTTCAATTTTGTGTCACAAACACCATCAATTTTTGTAATATGTGGATTTGTACACTTGGGCACTCGGTTTTGTTATGTCAAGAGTCAATCAAAAATCCTATACCTTTTAAATTTTGTAAAGAACTCAAGACAAGTTTTTATTCAGTCGTGGGGGTATGATGAAGCATCAAAGTGTCACGTCGATGGATCCCCATTAATGTGGCCTCGTCAATGGGCCCCCATTGACATGGCCTCGTCGACGAGCCCCCATCGACATGGCCCCATCTACGTGGTGTTGCCTTATCGATAGGGTTGCATCGACATAGTGTTTGCTACATTTATGGGGCCTCGTCGATGTAGCTCCACAATAAAGTTTATAAATACACGTTCACCAACCATGTTTGTGGAAGGTCAAGTCATAGTTGTAGCAAAGGTCTTGTAGTTTTGTCATTTGAGCATTAGAATATTTCTTTGAGTGCCTGCAACAGGAGTCAAAAAGTGTACGGATCTTTATTCGAGCACTTATGTACCTGAGCACACCACACCAGTGTGAATGGCAATAAAGACAAGCATTTTGATCAAACCTTGCAACACTTGGGATAGATTAATGATTTATTTCTACATTTACTATTTTTATTAATTATGCAATTAATTAAGCTAAACTAGACTTCAATTGATTAATTAAGTAATTAAGCTAAATAGATTAAATGCATAAGTACAATCACTTCAAGCATAACATACAACACTTGGTAATCCCAACAGTGCTTAACACTTGGTAGCCCAATAGTGTTGTATGTGTTGAAGATGTGTACAAAAAGCAGGACTAGATACTTATGTTAGGATTAGTTAGAGATTAATTAGTTAGTTAGATTAAATTACTTTATTTCTCTATTTTAAAGCACCAAAATCATAAGTGTCACCGGGTGAATCGTAGCGGAAATTTTTTTTCACCAGGTGATAGCACTAAGTGCCCCCACACCTAGCCAGCTACTTGCAACGATGCGCAACAATGCACATCTCATCTTTAGGCATGAGCATTCCCGGCCTGGCTAGCACACTCCTGTGACTAGCACTACAATAGTTCATCAAAGATACACCAACACTTCTAATAGGCACGAGCATTCCCGGCCTTGCTAGTACACTCTCGTAACTGGTGCTACCTCCCAGTAGCTCCCACAGGGGGGGGGTGGTCTAGCCTCACACCAAACCTGGCTTGGCTCCCCGCCAGTCGTGGCACCACACCAAGACATCCAATCTTAGCTGCCTAAATATCTATAAGCATCGTAGAATCAGGGCCATGTAGTTCTAAGTTCTGCATCGCCCAAACTTGCCACAGTAAGTGTGCATGTGCTACGTCTAGGTGCCTCCAGACGTAGTCCTTCGCATGCGTCGCACCCAACGGTAACAAATGTGCATGCACTACATTTGGATGAGTCCATTTGTAGCCTCTTTGCATGCATCGCCCCTAGCTCCATCTATTTAGATAACTCCAGTTGCCTATCGCACTTGCTACACATGCGCTCTGCATGCATCTGTAGGGAACAGATGACTTTCCACACCCCGAGTGTGGACCAGCCATAGCTCGTGCATGCCTGCATGCGAGCCTTGACATTAGGAGCTCAAAGGGTCGTGACAAACCCACCCCCACCATATGAGTAGTCTGACGTCCTCATCGGAAGTCCCTTTGAGTAGGAGTTGGATTAACTCCTTGTCATGTTCCCATGTGGCATCCATTTCACTACTATCCTTCAACTAGAACAAGTAGTTTGTGAGTCGACTCCTTCAACTTAGCAAGGTCCTCCATCAGAACAGCCTTGCTTCGATACCAACTATCATTGGGTGAATTGCAGTGGAATTTTTTTTTCACCAGGTGATAGCGCTAAGTGCCCCCACACCTAGCCAGCTACTCGCAACCATGTGCAACAATGCACATCTCGTCTTTAGGCACGGGCATTCCCGACCTGGCTAGCACACTCTTGTGACTAGCACTACAGTAGTTCATCAAAGGTACACCTGCACCTCTGATAGGCACAGGCATTCCCAGCCTTGCCAGTATGCTCTCGTAACTGGCACTACCTCCCGGTAGCTCCCATAGGGGGGGGTGGTCTGGTCTCGCACCAGACCTGGCTTGGCTCCCCGCCAGCCATGGCACTGCACCAAGATATCCAATCTTGGCCTCCTACATATCTACAAGCATCATAGAATCAGGACCATGTAGTTCTAAGTAAGGGCCATGACACTGCACTAATATATATATATATATCAAAAGAGTAGATCATATGTAAGGGTACTAAAACTAACCATCTAGGCTATAGATGCATCAAGGCTAAACATCAAAATATATCAATCAATACATTTAGCATATATCCTATAATGTGTACATTATATATACACTATATAGATAAACCATAGCTTTCAGGCTATCCACACTAACACCATTAGCAAATACATCCATCTCTATCATAAAAACACGTAACAAAAAACAAGAGCATGGATTCAAAGCTTTCATCACCTTCCTTAGGTCTACTAGACTCTTGAGCTTCCAACTTCATCACTTGTACATAAACGGGATTAGCACAAGACTAAGTGGGAGCCTTTACATGTCTCCTATAGGTGGGAAGTTTGATACTATGTTGGAGGAGAGGTGTGGGGTATGTTGAGCAACCTACAATAGGATCAGTACATTTCATGTCATACAAGTACATTGCATCACATCACAAAATCATAGCCACAACCAAACCATCATCTGCAATACCAATATCGAATACCAAGCATCTACCATGTTGTCATTGTAAGATTATCTAATCATCATGCATATAGCTCATCACAATAGCATAATCCATAATCACTAGAGTCAACAATATGCATAATATCACTAAGGCTCTCACATAGATAATCAATACTAACAAGCATACAAATACATTCCCTAGTAACCATGCCTCAAGGGGTCACTATCCATAAAGCATAAGCACTATCACATAGCCTCATAGCCTTTGTGATAGCCAATACATCCACACTTAGTGTAAGCACGGTATTGTTGACATGAGTACTTATAATCCAAACAATGCCCACAAGTGTTTAGTAGTTTTCCTTCACTTATTTACTATCAGTGCTACTATCTACACCTCATCTAGAACCCCAAGCCACTAACCTTACCAATCATAAGCATTGTGTATACTCTCTCATTCTTAGTATGAGGACTGAAATAGAAGTCTCGTTAATACATCACAAGAAGGATTATTTTGACTCCTCTAGGATGTCTCATTATCAACGAGTCCACACCTTTGTATCAACTCCACGATCACATAAACATACACAACATCTATACTATAAACATGATGCATTATCAACTCCACGATCACATAAACATACACAACATCTATACTATAAACATGATGCATTGTAACCATCGAAGGATCATAATCAACAAGTGCTACATGTATCATTGTGATGAATAATTCATATCACATCTCATCATACCAATCAAGATGCCCACATATCAGCCGCATATGCACAACCCATGCCACAAGCATCAATGGGTCACATAATAACTTCATGTTTAAACAAACACCATATCAATATGACAGAGAGACCCAATACGTGCAGATGAATTAGCACACAACCAATATCACAATAGCAACTACATAATCATGTTTACATGACACCCCTGGCTTGGCCCAAGGCCCAAAACCAGTTATGTTTTGCTTCATCTAGGAAAAATATAGTTTGGACAATTTTCACTTTAGCTGTGACCTTAGCGTAGCTCACACGCCTCACGCGCGTTACTCAGTTTTGAACTACGCGTGATCCAGGAACAACTCGTTCTAACATTATGGCAGGTGCCACAAGCCGATTGTGACTTCACCATGGCTTATCTTGTTACATAAATACAGGGAGCTCTAAACTTGCTCCAAATTTGTTGCGTTGCAACCCCAATGCAGTCGCTTCGTGACTATCAGAAACTTACATTAAGCACAAAAACGAAGAAAAACGCAGACCACAGCCTCTTATTAGTATAGAGTCTGTAGACATACTGTCACTCACGCCAACTATGACCAACTCTGTGACCTCTCCATGTACAAAGTATGATCTCAACTTTTATTGAAAATTAAAGATGTTCTCATTGTGACTCCACGGTGGCCAAGCCATGGCTCATGCTCCATAGAAAACATCATCGCAACTACACAAGGAAGGGTGCCATGCCTTGCACCATGACGAAAATAAACAAAGCCCTTCCTTATGTTGCAAGGACATTGCAATTTATAGTTTGCTAATCCTCACTTGATCTTGTCTTAACCTATTGCTTAGTCGTGCCCAACCCAAAACCAATGAAATGAAAAAATGATGTTGAATGAACATATAGAAAACAAAAGAAACTTACCTAGCACATCCTAACATCATCCCTCGCTCCTCCCCACGGTTCCTAACAAGCCTTCCAAGAATAGCAATATCATCTCTGCAATCCTCAAAGAATACCGAATCATGTGAAACCACCATAACAAAACAACATTTTACTAACAATTCATTAACTTCAGCATAATGAAAGAGGCTACACACTTCCTTAACGGCTCGTGAAAGAATCAGAAATTAGCTTGTCAAACGTTTCGTCTTTCTGTTTACAACATCACTCATGCAATGCATCATACTATAGCATAGCATCATGGCATCATCAACTAAAACAAGGCAACAATTTCATTTAACTTTGCATCCCAGAGGTGCAGGCACCAAATTTCCAAAACAGAATAGCACTCTCCCGATCCATTCTTAGACTGAAAATAGCAACCCTGCGGGACTCTGGGTTTTGGAGGACTGGCTCAATCTACACCACTGCTGTTCAAGAAAAATCCAAACTGTCACCATTGAGGGCATTTGAATCCACACCAACGTTGCTCAAGAAAAAGCCAATCTGTTGCCATTGAGAAAAAATCCAAATCGAAGCAAACCTTAAGCGCAAATAATCTAAAAGCTTGTACGTTATTTCAAACCTTTTTTGGCACTCACCAAACTCTGTTTTATGCTATTGCAACTAACTGAAGTCAGAGTTTTCCTTGATTCCTTTTATTGAGGCGAAGGTTTATTGTTATCGGGTAAGGGAGCTGGAAGTTTTGTAAAAAGAAGGAACAGGACACATACTCTGTGCACGTATGTGGAAATGCAAGTTTTGTGATTCTATTTGTCATTTCTGTCTTTGTAGAGTGTTTTAAAGGTTTGGAGTTCAGATTTTTTTTAAGATGTTAGATTCGAATATTATGTTTTATATATAACTGCTCACTATGTCACACAAAATATCAGTTTTTTCTAAGGCTTGGTTAAATTAGTGTTGCTGTCAGTTTTTCCTAAGGCTTGGTTAAGTTAGTGTTGCAGTTTGGGTTAGTATGCGTATATTGAGATATTGTATATCCACTGTAGCCTGGTTGAGAACGGAGATCAAGAATCTATTATTTTTGAAACTTTTTGAGTTGTCAAAAACTAATGGATGGAAGCTCAATCACTTAGCCAACTATTATGACGAATTCTTCTAGCATTCTATTTAACTTTTTCTTTTCTCTTTATACTGTGCAAGACTATAATTTTAAACTAGCTCTCATTTACCGCACAACACAGAATTTTTTCTTTTCTCTTTATACTATCTTCTTCTGGTTCAGTACACAAAAATTTTTCTTTTCTCTTTATACTATCTTCTGGTTCAGTGCAAAACTATAATTTTAAACTAGCTTTCATTCACCGCACAACACAAAAATTGAGTCACATAATAGGACAAAAAAGATATTGAAAGTTATTTTCCCCTGTACTTCTATCAACCATGAATATGTAATAATTCCCTCTCCATCCTTTATGAAATGAATTGCTTCACATTGATATGATTATTGGTTATTGATGTAGAGATATATACTCTTCTTGCATAAGAAAATTGGTCTTTTATTTTGCTAACTTGCATTAGTTCTGAACTTTTGAGTAGGGAATGGCTGGGGAAATGGAATTTAGAAGGTAAATAATGCAATGTTCTAACAATTGATCCTCATCCATTGCATTGTAATGAGTTAAAATAAATTATATCATAATTTACAATAAGCAAGTTATACATTACTTTCATAAAGCCTAATAACCATAGGAAGCCATTAAAGTAGAGGTTGCTTGAATATTTGAGAGTTAAAACATTTCTTATTTTTTAACAATTTGTTTTGTAAATTGTAATTAAGAAGAAGTTGCAAAACTTATCAAACAACTACTAGGACTACATTTGCCTATGTTTTTGCTGATTACTAAATCTTTACAAAGATAGAAAGCTAAATTTGATTTTTTTATTTGTTACATTCATTTAAATTTCCTTGACATTGAAATTTGGAACTCTAACTATTTGATGTTTATTTCATGAAAGGAAATCCTTAGATTTGGATTATATGTTGTTTCCTATAAATTAAGGTCCAAACTTTTCCTTATTAAAATTTTTTTTAATGAATAATAATGGTTGCAATTATGAAAAGGATGATGTAGGTAGCCAATAGTTGCAGTATAAATAGCTATGAAACTTAGTAATCATACTAGTTCAACGATGTTAATGAATACATGATTTTTTATTGAAACCTCTATTTTGCTTCTCTACTCTCTAGAAAATTTATGAATTCATGTTGAACAACCAATCTAAGTAACTCTTACCTATTTCTTAATAATAATAAACTTTTCAATAGTTTTCTAAGGTTTGAAACATCTATGTCCCAATTTAGGGAAGTAATTAAGTAATCCTTCATATTTTATTCATAAGGTTAGTAGCCTTCAACCAAGTCTTATGGGACATTACCTTCTTATTAAGTTTTGTTACTTAGAACACATAAACCCCAACAACCCAATATTACATAACCTTATCTAGGTTCCAATAATGAATGAACATAAGTCAAGATATCCATAAGCCACCACTCCCCTCCCCCCGTGCGCCCACCCACTTCCCCACACCACTATTAAAGTAGTAAGGATCATTATATATGATAAATTCTTGTTTCAAAAGTCTGCTTATCATTTGTAATTGAACTTAAGTCACTTAGAAGTTTCTATGTCACCCATACATCAACTTATTAAAGCCAAGCTGATGAAATAGGCACTTTTAGTATTTCAAAATTACAAAATTTTAAGTTAGTTTTTATGTTCTAAAAATATATGTCTACCACATAGTGCTTGTCAAAACAATTCCAACAGTATCAATTTCATCTCAATTGAACTTATGATTTAGGAGATATTGAGGTTTGACATTTAAGTTGCTAAAGATAACTCTTAGACCTTGTTTATTTAACCAATTGGGGAATCTTGCCAATTGTGCTAAACAAACATTGCATTGGATATATAAATTTTAGTATTTAAAATTTAATTTAAACAATAATAATAATTAGAAAAAAAAATTCCAACTCTAGCGATTGCACCAACTACATCAACCAGCAAGATCGTGCTAGCACATTGAGGCCCTATCATGTGGCATTGTAAACAAGAGCTATGTGGAAGTGTGTAGGCCCCACAGCATTACAACATGATAAGGTTGCAAGGCCTGACCACAAGGCATTATGCCTAGGGATGGTGTAGCATAGGCCTAAATGCGCTGCATCATGGTAGGGTAGCAAGACCTCACCCTATTACATTGTAGCCAAGGACCGCATAGCACGCAATGCTACCGATCATGCCCCTCATGGCCCTTAGGGCCAAAACCATTACAACCACCACCATGACACCTTTGTCACCCACTACAACACTATCCTTACTTGTAACTAATGCCCTTACTCGTTAGCATTACCCTTGCCTATCTACACCCTCACTTATTGCCTCTTACCCCTATCATACCTATGCCAACTAATGCCTACCATGCTACCTTGCCCACTACACAACCAATGGTTGCCTACAATCTACCAACACTTGCATAAATCCTTGTTTCATTCTCCACCTTTTACCAAGGTACAGACCTATGGTGTCCATGAACATCGATAGCACCACAAGTCCATACCTCCCTCAATTTCCATAGATGGTAGCAAGATCGTAGGTCCTACCTTTCTTGGCACCCACAAATATTAGAGGTTTGCACCTCAATGGATGGAGATTTTTTTTGTTTAAAATTAAAAAATTAAAAAATCGAAGTTTAACTACAATATCATGATTAGATTTAACCAATTGGGCCAAATAGATTTACTACTACCTGTGACATAAAAACTTCATAATTGAGCATAATAATTATGGAGTAGTACTAGGATGGGTGACCTCTCGTGAAGCTCTCAAGAAGTTTCAAAATTCATTACTAATTTTTGAACTTTAATTTTAGAAGCCTTTTGAGCAAATGAATAGTTTTTTTCTAGTAGATCTTGACCTCTTGGATGCAATGGCGAAGTCAGATTTGGCATACAAAACTCCAAAAATTAGTATTTAATCCCCTTAAACAATATTTTAATAGTTTCAAGAGCTAAATTTAGTATACCTTATGCATTTGATATCCATTTTTAACATATAAATGGTTGTTTCTACCATTTTTCAACCTTTTGAATCTAATGGTGATGTTAGATTGATTATTCATGAAGTTGATAATTAGATGATAGTTTAAATTACATCTTAGTAGGCCCATAACCTAAATTAATTGACCATGTCTAACAATCTAATGGTTAGGACTAACCATTTAACCCTTTTTGGTCATATTAAGGCTTAGAATTAGGTAATTAAGTTATACATAGTCTCTAACCCCTAATTGTCATTAGTCGCACTACCAAAGTCGGTGTTCTAAGGGAAGTAGAAATGTCATTAAGAGTCTAAGAAATGTAATCAACCATTACCAACCCAATGAATCAATTAGTTAGAAAATTAATTTGTAAACCACAACACAAGAAGGATTTATGCCAATATAATAAGCAACTAGATCATGTAGCAGACATTAATTTTCATGGCGAATCATAAGCTTATCCTGGTATCTGTGAGAGGGCACAAGTCAAGAGAGAATTCGAGCATAAACATAGCAACATATAATGTGCTTGTAAGGTCCCTAGACAATGAAAGACAACATCCACTTTGACCAACTTGGGCTTTGGATTGGGACAAATACCAATACCTACACATCATTGCAGAATTATAAGATTTGAATGTTGACATCTTGTATTTATAAGAATTTTTTCCATTGCAATTTCTATACCAATTCTAACTCGATCTAAGAAAGTTGAGATATAAAGGCATCTATAAGGAAAAATATTTTTATGATGGTTCTTCCTTTAAGCCATATAGACTATCCTATTGCAAGACCATAACATGGATGACTGCACAATCTTCTATAGAGAAGCTAGGTTCAAGTTGATATAGATATTCAAATGGAGATTACAAGACATGATTTTCAAAATTCCAAAACTTTGAGTTAAGAGGAAGAAATAACAATCAAGATTATAGAGAAGCCATATAGCTTTGGCATTGGTAGTTAAAATGTAGTCATTAAGAAGTTGTGTATATGTTTTTTGTGATTTCCCTATTGGTAACCTTAGCTTGACCATTGGCTTGGGGGTGGTAAGGTGTTGTGAGTTTATGTTTAACCCCCAAGCATTGCATGAGCTTCTAAAAAGTAGTGCTTATAAAGTGAGTTCCATTATCAAAGATCAATGCATGTGGCACACCAACCCTGTTTACAACATTTTGTTATACAAATTGAGTAGTAGTAGAATATGTACAGTTGATGACAATTACTACTTCTACCCATTTCGTATAATAGTCAACAATGAGGATGATGTATGCCTTTCCATTTGACATGGATGTGATGGAACCCATGAAATCAATGCCCTAAATGTTGAAGGGTTCTAGTGGTTGAATTCATTATTGAGGCCCCTCCATTCAAGTAGTCATTCCACCATCTCATTGGTAGCATTTACAAGAGTGAACATATTGATGAGCATCCCTGAAGATTATTGGCCAATAGCACTTGCCATCAACACTTTAATGGCAGTGCATCTTCTAGCATAGTGGTCTCTGTAAGGACCTTCATGAGCATCCTGGAGAATGTATAGTTGATTAGCATCAGGATCATACCAATGAACTAGGCCATTAGCACACACCTTATATAGGTGTCCATTGATATCCATGAAGTGTCTATTGATATCCATGAAGTGTTTTACATGGTGAAGAAATTGTTGTTTCTTTCGGTGGTCCAACCCTTGTGGCGTCTCTTGGGTGAGAAGATACGTAAGAATGTTATCATACCATTTGGGTTCAACAGGCAATTATTTAGTTATAGCCATAACACAGAGGAGTTCATTAGGAAACATATGAGATAGTGAGTTCTCCTCCCCTTTATTATCCCATTGTAATCGAGACAAGTGGTCAGTAACCACATTTTCAGTGCCCTTTCAACCTACCATTGTAAAATCTAATTCCTATAAGATCATTAGCCATTGTATGACACGTGGACTTACCATTGGCTTGTTCATTAGGAAGTGGATGGAATTGTGGTCTGTGTGCACAAAGACTTTGTATCCAAGTGCATAATGCTTGAACTTTTCTAGAGAAAACACCATTGGCGTCAGTTTATTTTCTGAAGTGTTGTAGTTCAGTTGTACATCCATAGTGCTTTGGCTAGCATAATGGATGTAGTATGGACATTTTTTGTTGTCCATCTACATAAGCACAACTCTTAAGGCATAATTTGATGCATCCATCATGACATGAAATGGTCTAGACCAGTCAAGTGCTTATAGAATTGGAGTTTCTACAAGTTTCTCTTTTAGCTATTGGAATGCTCTTTCACATTTTGTGGTCTAGACAAATGAGCATCTTTATTTGTCAACTCAACCAATGATTTTGTGATCTTAGAGAAATTCTCTATAAATCACTGATAGTAGCCAGTATGTCCAAGCAATGACTAAACATCTTTGATAGGTTTTGGTTGGTGGGTTATTCCTTGGATGACCCTTATTTTTTTGGGGTCTTCCTTAATTCCTACTTGTGATATTCTATGCCCCAACATAATGCCCTCTTGGACCATCAGATGGCTCTTCTACTAATTGAGTTGTAAATTTATTTCAACACATCATTTTAATACCTACTTAAGGTGGTCCAAGGCTTGCCCAAATGTAGGTCCATAAGTGGAGAAGTCATCCATAAAGACTTCCACACCACTACCAATCTACTACTGAAAAATGCTAAAGACTAGGTGCTGGAATGTAGGAGGGGCATTGCACAGACCAAAAAGCATCTTGCGATATGCAAAAGTCCCCTAGGGACTTGTGAATGTTGTTTTGGGTTGATCCTCTGGCATGATTTGGATTTGGTTATAGCCATAATAATCATCCGAAAAACTATAGTAGCAATGCTTAGATATTGTGTCTAACACCTGATCAATGTATGGTAATGAAAAGTCATCTTTGAATGTTGCCATATTCAGTAGCCAAAAATTGATGTAGACTCACCACTTGCCATATTTCTTGGGCATAGTAACGAGTGGACTAATCCACTTGCTATTTGCAATAGGATAGATAAACCCACCTTGAGGACTTATTCAATTTCCTCATTGATGATCTGCTTTAGTTTGGGGTTTAATTACCTTTGTGCTATCTCTTTGGTTTCTTTGCCAAGTCGATGTAGACGCAATTTTGGCATATCCTAGGATCAATCCCTATGAGTTTAGGATATGACTAGGCAAAGGATGCTAACCATTGTTCAATCACTTTTAATAGCATTATTTTCTATTCTAGAGCAAGATTTTTTAAGAACACATATTTCATGTCAGCCAATAGAGTTTGTAGTTCAAGGGGCTCCATCTTAAAATTTTCAAGAATTCCCAACTCTCCCTAGTAGATATCATCATTTGCATCATGAGAGAGTTGGTGATAAACTTACTCTAGTTCATCTATGCTTGTGACATATGCACATGTAAGGCTCTCAGTTGGTTCCATGCAAAGTGTGCTACTCTCAGAATCAATGGTCAGCCACTGGGTGCCCTCCTATTTTGTGGTTGCTACATACAGATACCTTTGAATGTTAGCTTCTAGTGCACACTACTTGCATGCAAAGATAGATGCTCATTTTATTGCCTAGAGTTTCTGCACACAATTGCACCTTGCATTACTATATGTGATGTATGAAACTTGCTTCTTCTCAATCTTCCTAAATGCATTTTCCTTAGATATTTCCAATGAAAGATCTCTGATGCCCATTCTTGCATCAACAATGCTTAACCTATCCTTCCCATGATGATTAGGAAGTCCCCTTTTCCATTTTTCACTTTGATCACTAAGAAATCAATAGGATAAGAACACCCACAAACAGTGATTATAATGTCTTCTATCAATCCCAATGGAATAGTGATAGACTAGTTTGCCAATTCTAATTAGATATTGCTCTTCTTGAGAGGAGGTAGGTTTCATGAAGTATACATCTCATGAGAAATTAGATTGATAGTAGAACTTGAGTCAAGAAGAGCTTTGCATGGTTTATTCTCAACAATCTACAAATAAATAAGAGGATTTCTAGGATTGGCTAATTTCCTAGGAAGGTTTCTAGCATGGATCCAATCAGATACAACATGAGTAAGCATCATAGTATGGATCCTAGGTGGCATTTCGTTTAAAGGGAATTCAAAAGAATTTGATACAAAGGAAGATGGAGGAATAGGGTTGTCAACCACAGGTGTATTTGAGGGCTTAGGCAGACTACGTGGTCAGAGAAAAAGGTCTTTTCTTTGATCGAGTAGCTAAACCACTTGGTTGATGAACCAGTTGTAGATTAACAGCCTTGGTAGTGTTGCATTGTTGTGGTTGAGTTAGAAGTTCACCCTGCATAGGTGGAGTAGGTGGTAGTTATGCAGATGGAGGAGGAAGATGTGTAGGAATAGGAGGAGGATAAGGGCAAAAGGTGGTATCCCTTTTTGCATGTAGAAAATGAGTTCGATAATAATCAGAAGGATGGTAGTGAGATTGAGAAGTAGAAACGTGATTAGAGTAGTCACATGGAGACAAGGGTTGCTAAACATAATACCCATATAGATTAGGTTGTCAGTAAGGGTATTGTTACCTTGGTGGTGCTAGCACCCATGACTGTGGTTGTTGCCACTGTTGAAAGTGCTCATATAGTTGCAGTGGAGTTCCGCTTGGATAATATTATTTTTGCTAGTGGAACTACTTAGAATTGCCTTGAGGATAAGGTAATCTTCTAGGTATTTGCCTTTGTGCTAGTCATAGATTCAAGGCATACACCCTAGATTCCTATAAGTATGATAAAATAGAACAACATATTTTAGGATGTTCATAATGACAAATGTCATATCCACCAACCATCATCATCTGATTTGGTTCTCACAACTTCCTCTGTTGTAGCAATCTTGCCCTTAACTCTTTGATAGGCATATTCAACTTCCTTGTGCCTCTTGCACTCATGATCATTACCATGTTCCTTGGACTCTTTAGCAATTTTTAGGATGGCTTGAAATCTACTATCCATGAAGTTCCATAACTAATCAACCTTGTTTGTAATTTTAAATTGAAATTTTTGAAGTGGCAAGGCTTTCCTATTCACCACCTTATTAAGTGTTGATTCTTCCTCACTATCACAAAATCAAACCTTTCGCTTACAAATGGAAGGATCGCTATTATATTCTTCTACACTATCTCTTTTTCTTAATTCACCTTTCTCTTTAGCTGCCTTCTCAATCAATCTTTGGATCTGATAGGCACTTAATTCTAATAGTCGCCCTTGGACATAGACGCCAAGGGTTCTTGTTGTTTTAAATCGAAGCTCGTCTACAATGTGGCAAAGTTGATCCAGTTGAGAATAACCATGGCTAGGACATCTGTGCATTAAGGAATAGTATCAGTTGATGGCAGCATCAAAGGTTTTGTGTGTTCCTTATTTCTATCCTTGGATTTGCCTTCTCAAGTTGGATACTCTAGAGTACATTTGATATTTGTCATTGAAAAATTGAAGCAGTGTACTCCATCATCTAATAGATTCCAATTCTAAGGACTAGTACCAATTCTTTACTTCTTTAATGAGTTCCTTGGGAATAACTTAAGTTTTTGCCACTCATTCTCTATATTTTGCAAGGCACATGCATCTTGGAAAGCTTAGAGATAGTTCTACAAATCTAAGTTATAGCCCCCTTCAAACTAAGGGATATTATTCATGTCTAGCCTTTTGATTTGACTATACTTTACATGCCTTGTTGGAATTTGTACTACCTCTACAATGTTTAGCATACTTTAGGTAGTAAGCAAAGGCTTATCTAGGCCTTGATTTTGGTACCTACGATGCCCTCTACTACCCCTTTTTTTATGGTGATAGGCCTCTCTTGAGTGCTCACACCCTTGGTCTTAGCTTACCCAATAGTCCCTTTGATCATTTTGGTCCCATCGATCACCTCCATCACAGTCATGCCCCCTGCAGTTGTGATCAGAGCCAAAAGAAGAAGATGATGATGACAAAGGTGAAGAGGAAGGAGGATTAGCACCATCACGGTGCATGCTACCACCTCTTCAATGATCATGACCACGATCATGATCTTGTTTCTTGTCTACATCCCTACCATAACTTGCCTCTTTGGATCCTTCTTTGTCATTGGATCAATTCTTACTAGAACCAGAATTATGAATTGTGGACTACAAGTTTTGATTTTGACCTCCTTCAGTAAAGTCAAAGAGAGGAATTTCACTAAATGGAAAACCCCCAGAGAAGGGCTTTCCACCATCGTTTTGGCACAACAGGAATGGGGAATCATTGAATCCTTTTCCATTCACAAATTCATGACATTTTTCTAACTAATGATCCCTGAGACGTTGTGTATCAATGGGATGATAATCCTTGGCATTACTATCTTGCACAATGTACTTAGCATGAAGTCCTTGGAGATCCCATCATATAAGCATTTGTTGGAGCATTGGATAAATGGATGAATTGGGTGGTAACATGGTGTTACCCTCCATGTCATGCCACCACAGCTATTCATCCTAATGTAGGATGAAGGTGAAATTGGATACATACTCATCAAGATGAGCATATACCACTCAATATTGTTGAGCACCTACAAATGTACTTTGTCAGACTTGGGCAGAGAATCACTCCTATGAGAAGAAGACATCTTATGTTAGAGAATAAAAATGGAGTGTGCTATTAAATATTATTGTAGTTATTTTTGAAGTATAATATGACTCTAAGGTTTGTTTCAATGATTTGAATAATTTTTTACTAATCCTAGATAGCACATGTAACAACTAAAAGGACCCCAGCAATGGTGCCAATGATGAGCAACGAGGTACCCCAATACCCAACCATACAAATCATAAGCGTTCATGCACAATCCAGTCGAATTTCACAGATCTTAAGTTCTTAAGTACATTAGTTCTAAGACATGAAATCTAATTGGAATGATCATTTTTTTCTTAGTTCCACTCATGAGGTACAAGTATATGGTTAAGTGCAATTGAGGTATATGATTTTTATCATTTTGTATTTTATAAGTTTAATCACCTAGAACAAGAATGGAAGGTAGAGAAATTTAATATCTAATTAATCTACTATTTAACTAGCCTAACACAAGTACCCATTCCCGCTCCTTGGACACATCCTAAATGAATGTAGTGCTGCTAGGTTACCAAAAGTTAAGCATTTCTAGGTTACCAAGTGCTACATGTATGCTCAAAGTGGTTGTAATTGTGTTCATTAACAAGTAGAAATTAATTGCTTAATGAAAATACATTAAAGTAAAGTGCATGATTAAGAAATGCATTAAAGGAAACAATAATCTATTGTCGGTGCTGCAAGGATTATCAAAGGGGCTCATCTTTATTCTCATCACACTATTATGCTTAGGTACATCAGTGCTTGAATAAAGGTTTGTACATACTCAGATTCCTACTACAGGCACTCAGAAAATATTTTAACTCTGGAGAAAAAAAACTACAAGAGCTTTGCTATGCTATGAAAAAAACTATATGAAAATCGTGAGCCTAAGCACTATATTTATAGGTCGACATATACCCTGTGATATCAGATATTTGACATTGCATCTTAGGGTTCAACATCAGGTATCTGATATTTGCTATCCAATATTAAAGCCGGTCAAAACATGATTCATCATAACTCATTCCCTAACTTGTTCTTGGCTCAGCTTCCAAGTTAGTTATACCCTACTATCATATCCTTTATTACTTGGTTATCTTCCCCTCCTAATTAAGCTAAGGTATATAAGATACTTAGGTTAATTAGCAAAGATAAATTATTAAAAAGAGATATGTTTAAAGGATATACCAAAAGTAAGAATTACCCTGATTTTTTTGTGTCCAAACTAGGAGGGAACCAAAGGCAATGGGTGAACGAGTGTTAGTATCCATCATTGGCTACCATAGTAGGGATCTCGACCATTAACACCTATGGAAGAGATGATGGGAAACACAAAGAAAACCCATGCACAAAAGTACCACTAGTCAGAGAGATGACTATGTAAGAGAAAATAGGAAGATAGCTCAACAAAAATGAAAAGAGGAATAGCAAAAGCTAAAAACTAGGCAAAAAAAAGGAAAAAAAATATGGAAAGTACAAAGAAATAAAAGCAAACAAAAAAAATAGTCTAGAAAGTACAAAGAAACACAAGCAAAGTAACTAAATAACAAAGTAAAAGGAATGATTAGAAGTGAAGACGTCCATTAAGATACCAACTATGGATGAGTGACTCCTTCACTGCCAATGTTATACCCTAGTTCTAAGGTAATGACATTAAGAGTATATTGGTAATTAGTGCCTAACCCTTAAACACTCTACTTACAGAAGGTGGTTCTTGTGGAATGCTTGAAATTGTGAGCTTAGAGCATTGCCCCAACTGTAAGGTTCTTATGGGAGTGGGGCTCAACTCATGATTGAAGGTTCTTATGAGGTCATTTTTTATCTTTTCTTTTCTCTTTTATTTTTTCTCATCCTTTGTTTCTTTCTTTCTTTTCATAAGAAATTCAATATCTGATCAGCTTCAACCATGAGGTTCTTGTGGGAGCTAATTTTATTTTGTAAGGGTTTCTCACATGGCTTAATAAAGATAGATGTCTTTTACTACCGAAGAAACTAGGTCCAATATAACACACCTTTTTCACCTTAGTGACTCATCCAAGTAAGTATTTAATAGAAACCAAACACTAATAAGCATTACCCTAAACTAAGCTATGTAGCCACCTTGACTTTTGAATAGTATACTTAAAGAATATTGTTTTAAAACAATGAAATTTATTATGTGTAAGACACTTATTAGTCTAAGGCTTACTTTTTGTTGGATTTTGGGTTTAAACCTACCTATTTCAAGGTAGGAGGAGTTTTCATTCTCCCTTGCATTCCAAACATGATGCTACCAAATTCTTTATAGTTCCAACTCACAATAGAATGTCCTATTGCCCTCTACATGTATCAAAGTAAAAGTTGTAGACTAAAAGTAGTTCTTTATTAATTTATTCGATTACAAAAGAGTCTAGTTGAGGGGTATGTTTAAGAGTTAGGACTTCTAATGGATGGTTCTCATGTAATTCATCTATAGTGGGATAAGTTGGGTTACTTAGCTCTATTAATTCATCTTCTTCAGGTTCCTCAATGTGGTTTTGATGATATAAATTAAGTCTTTGATCATTGACTAGGAATGTTGTTGAGGAATCATCAATAAGTGATATGAGGACACTTCCATTATCATGGGGTTGAACAACTAAATAAGGGCCTTCCCACCTAGTTGTTAATTTCCCTAGAAATTTATGTAATATCATATTGGAAAGTAAAACTTTGTCACCTACAGAGAATTATTTTTTAAAGATACTTTTATCATGTAATATTTTCATTTGCATTTTTATAATCTTTTGCTTGTTCAAAGAATATAGCCTCATTTCGTCAAGTTTATAAAGTTCATTAATTCTAGAGGCTTGGTTCATGTCTTCATCAAAATTAAGTTGTTGGGCTAATCATAAAGGTTGATATTTTAGTTCAATTGGTAATAGACATAACTTACCATAAACCAATTGATAAGGTGAATATCCTAAACTTGGTTTATAAGTAATTCTATAAGCCCAAAGTGCATCTTGTAACTTTTTAGACCAATCCTTTTGTTTAGTATATATAGTTTTTGTTAAGATATTTAAAATTATTCTATTAGCATTCTCTACTTGACCATTTGTTTGAGGATGATAGGCAGTAGCTATCTTATGTTGCATACCACAAGACTTAAGGAATTTTTCCATCATTTTATTAACAAAATGTGTTCCTTGATCACTAATGATTGCTCATGGAGTTCCAAAGCATGTTAAAATATTTTCCCTAAGGAATGCTACAACTACCATTACATCATCTGTTGGGGTGGCTTTTGCTTCTACCCATTTGGTGACATAGTTGATACAAACCAAAATGTATTGACATCCATTAGATGGTGGAAATGGTCCTAAAAAGTCTATACCCCACACATCAAATGGTTCGGTTATGAAAATTGATTTTAAGGATATTTTATGTCTTTTTGTTATGGCTCCCATTCATTGACATTTATCACACTCTTGCACATACTTATGTGCATCTTTAAAAATTGAGGGCCAATAAAATCCACTTTGAAGGATTTTGATAGTAGTACATTTGCTATCAAAGTGGCCTCCTCCTAAATTATCATGGCACATTTGTAAAATTTCTTATTGTTCATTTTCTACCACACATCTTCTTAATATATTATCTATGCATATTCTATAGAGGTACAAACTACTCCAATTGTATCTAAATATGCTATATAAGAAATATTTCTTTTCTTCCTTAGTCCAATTAGTAGGGGTTTTCATAGTGGCAAGATAGTTGGCTATATTAGTAAATTAAGGATCCTTCTTTGTAGAAAAAAGTTGTTCATCAGGAAATTCATCATGAAAAATTTCTTGTGTTCAATTCTCATTAGGAGTTTCTAGCCTAGAAAGATTATCTGCTACTACATTTTTCCTACCTCTTTTATCTAGAATAGCTAGGTCAAATTAGTTCCAAAAATGCTTCATGATAATCATTGATCCAAACAAATCAAACATCATTTTCTAAGAGCGTATATAATGGTTTAGCAATTTTTGAGAATTCTTTAATAAATTTTCTATAATATCTAGCATGTTCTAGAAAAGATTGAAGAGTCTTTAAATTGGTTGGGGCTGGAAGTGTAGATATGAATCTTATTTTCTCATCATCCATCCTTATCCCTTCTTTAGAAATAACATGTCCTAATACTACACCACTTATAACCATTAAGTGACTCTTTTCCCAACTTAATTTTAAATTTTTATCAATACATCTATGTAAGACATGTTTAAGTTGTTGTAAGGTTTCATCATAAGTATCCTCATAGACTGAAAAATCATCCATAAAGACTTCAACATAATCTTCTAACATATCTAAAAATATTGAGATCATGGCTCTTTGGAAAGTGGTTGGTGCATTAAAAAGGCCAGAAGCCATTCATCTATAAGCAAAAGTTCCATGAGGACATGTAAAGTTTGTTTATGTTGGTCTTCAGGGGTAAAAGTTACTTGATTGTAACCACTAAATCCATCCAAAAAATAGTAGTATTCATGTCCTTCTAATATTTCTAGAATCTAGTCTATGTATGGTAATGGAAAATGGTCCTTTTTTGTGTTTTGGTTTAATCTTCTATAGTCTACACAAACTCTCCATTTTCCACCCTTTTTTGGAACTATAGTAATGGGGCTTATCCATTCATTATCTACTATTGGATAAATAATTTCTTCTTTCCAAAGTTTTGAAATTGTGTCCTTAACTATTTGTTTTAAGGCTAGATTAATTTGTCTTAGGGGAATTCTTACTGGTTTGACATTGTCTTTTAGATAGATATGATGTTTGTAGATGTTGGGTGAGATTCCTTGGTAAAGTTCCTCATAGCTTCATGCAAATGCCTCAAATTTTCTATGCAAGATTTCTAATAGTTTGCTTTATTGCCCATTGGTAAGTTGGGAGTTTATTATTAATGGTTTATTTTGATCTAGAAAACTAAAGCATATTAGGTTGTTCATTAGGATCCAAGGAATCTTTATTTTTTGGTTGAATTATTTCTCCAATATTTTCTGATCCTAAATTTAGAATTTGGTCAAGGAGATCTTGTTGTTCCTTAGTTGAGAGATCTAAAGGTCCTTTCTCAAAATTATTTAATACTAAGGTTTCCCTATCTTATGCCATTGCTGTAGTGGGTAGAGTGTAGAGCATTCTTGCTTCCTTCAATTCTATATTTAAATGATCTTATTTTACCTTATCATATATATTTAATGTAAAAGTAAGATTTGCAAAAGAGAGTTGAAGTTGGCCAGATCTACAATTAATTACTGCATTAGCTATTGCTAACCAAGATATACCTAATATAATAGGGAAATAATCAGGATCTTTTACTTCCAAAACAACAAAATCAATTCGGTATTTTCCCTTTTCTACCTATATTATTAAGTCTTCCATGATTTTTGTTGGTTTTACACTTGAACCATCAGTCAATGATATTGTCATGTTTACTCTTTTTATATCCTTTATATCAAGTGATCTAGCCATTTCAAGAGGCATAATATTAATACTAGTTCCTAAATCTAATAGGGCATTCCTAATTTCCTACCTATTTATTTTAATTGAAATGGTAGGAACTCCTGGATCTTGGTATTTAGGAATTTCATGTCTTTGTATAAGTTGAGAAAGATTATAAACTAAATAAACTTGTTTAGGAATTTTTTCTTTCCTTCTCCTAGTGCATAATTCTCTTAGTATTTAGCATAGAGTGGTGTGTCTTTTACTGCTTGTTCTAAAGGAATATGCAAGTATAATTTACTAAACATTTTTTCAAGATGGGCTTTGGTTGTGTCTTGTAATTGTTTAGGGAAATGAGGTAAAACTGGTTGTCTAGAGAGTAATGATTGTTCTTTTTCCCTAGTTGGTTGATCTTCCTCATTGACTATTTGTGGTTGTGTTTCCTCTTATGTTTTTACCTCTTGAAATTTCACCTTCTTTTGGGTTTTCGGTTTGATTTTTTTTTTCATTCTTTATAGTAATGAAATGTAATTGCTCTTTTCCTTTTCTTTGAGATGTAGGATTAGGTTTAGGTTGGGATGGTAATTCATTTTTAGTTAAGTCCTGAAATCTTCTCCTAGTCTCACTCATAAATTTTCTACTTTCTTCTATGAAGAAAGTAAGGCTTTGGGTGAGTTTATCCAAGTGTTCATTAGTTGGATTCTTAAATGGCCAAAAATTATTTTGAGGATATTGTTGTGGGTAGAATGGTCATTGGGAAAGTTCATTGTCAGTTGGCTCTTAAATTGTTGAAAAGCCTTTGTTGACTCTTGCATTCCCTCCTAATAATAATATAAGGCTAGGTAGGCTTTTTGGTCATGTTGGGGACTACCACAAATGTTGCATGCTTCACTTTGAATTCCATGAGCTTGTTTCTTTATCAATTGTGTTAACTCATCGACTTTTTTGTTTAACTATTCTATTTGTTGAGTTGTGCTTTGCACAATGTTGGGTTTTGGCCAATGTTTACTTTGGTCTACCAATGAATCTATAATTCTTCAACCATCTTCTAGTGTTACATTTAAAATATTTCCCCCACATGCAAAGTCAACATTTTTCCTACAGTAAGGTAGTAAACCTTCTATAAAGATTTGGATTAATTGATGAGCTAGGAAGCCATGGTTTAAATTCTTTAGACATAACCCTTTAAATCTATCAAAGGTGCTTTCATAGTCCTCATCCTCCTATTGCATAAAACTCATTAATTACTTCTTTAATGAGTATAGCCTATCATGAGAAAGAAATCTTTGTAGGAAAGCATTTTTAAACTCATCCCAAGAACTAATTTGTGTTCTAAGGGTTTGTAGCCAAAATTCAGATTTGTCTTTTAGGGTTGATTTGAATGTAATCATTTTAGTCCTATCCCCACTTTGAGGTGCTAACATAGCTAATTTTGTTTCAAATTCTCTTATGTGAGTGACTGGATCCTCATCATTTTTCCCATTAAAAATAGGTAATAGGTGAATATTTTTAACTTGTACATCTCTTTCTTGTGGGAAAACCAATGGGCCTTGAGGTATAATTGATGTTCTTTGATTTAATAATTCTCCAAGGGTTTGTCCTAGGTATGGCTAATTAATTGGAACATTGGAATTCAAACTACCGAAGAAGAAAGGAATTGGACCTAAGAAAAATGGCGGAGGAACATGATGTGAGGATGATCCCATAGTATAAGTTGAAGCTACTATTGGAGTTACTATAGGACTTGGTAATGAGGTTGCTATTGGTGGAGTTTGTATATTCAAAGTGCTTATTGGTTGGACAATACCTTCAATTGTGATCACATAGGTTGACATTAGGGTAGTATTTAGATTTTGAGTTCCTACCCTTGTAGTTGAACTCATGATTGATATTGGAATGTCAAATAGAGGGTTAACAGTTATGGAACAAGTAGGTTGTGTTTTCTCGTTGGGATTCTATGTTATCTGAGGGGAAGAATAATTAGATCTTGATTGTATTGGTTGTTCTTGGTCTTGGTTTTGATTAACTTTTGTTCATTTATAAAGGATAATAGTGCTCTTAGAAGGTTGGACTAGTGTAGGCTTCCTTGGTTGCTTTTTTGGTTTCATTTAACACAAACACTCTTCATTGGCACATTCATGGGCTACAATTTCTAAGAATTTACAAATTGATTTATAGCTCCTACTGTTACAGCTTTAATTGCAACATTTTTAATAGTTTTAGTTGGTTGTATGATAAGAGGAGCTAATTCCTGGGATTTTTCTTTATTTTTATTTTTATTTTTCTGTATGCAGGAAAAACAATTAAAAGAAACCATTTCTTAAATTACAAAAATAAAAGAAAAATAAAATGCATAAATAAATAAATAAGAAATAAATCCTTGATAATGATTAACTTTGTTGGCCTCCCTAGCAATGGCACCAGAATGATGAGCTAGGAAAAATTCGGTGCTAGATACCTTTTAAAAATTATATTTCTTTCATAAATTGCCACTCATCTGTGACTAACTCGTGAGTGGTATCTATGGAGAAATGATCCAAAGTCAAAATATCATCAAGATAATAAATAATTAGAATTGAATCCAATTATATTCACACTTATGACTATCACCATAACTAAAATTATAAATTTTCATTCTAACTTTTAACATTAGATTCAAGAGTGAAAATTAATAATTAAATCAAATATACAGTAGGGAACAACATCCTTGGTATCTTGGATTGCCAATGCAAAGCATGACAGCAGGGAATAGCCCACTACTACCAACTATCCTTGCCACATCCTACCACTACTCTGATGAAACAATAAAACCCTTATTGTGTGCTTTTCGTTGCCTATCACTACCATGCTTATTGTCATTGTTGCCTAGCTTGACTGTCACTACACACACTGTCATCATCGTCACCTTCTTGTAGCTGTGCTTGCCATCACTGTCGCCTTCCATTGCCATTGTTGTTGCACGCATCATAGATGCTATTCTTATGCGCCATGTAGGCACTTGTTGTTGTTACATACTATTGTTGCCACTACATTGTTGTTGCCTACCATGGCCACACTGTGACCTGTTGCTACCGCAGCTGCACTATTGTTGCCTACCTTGGCTATGCTGCATGCGTGACCTAATTTGCCTTGGCTATGCCAAGCATGCATTACTACTACCTACTAGAAATGCTCGCTCATGTTACTATTGCTGCTGCCAGAAACCCTTGCTGTTCATTACTAGCATAATAGTCACTACTTCCTACAACTACCACCAGTGTTGTTAGCGCTGCCACTAGTGTCGTCAACGCAACATGTGAATGGGTTGGTTGCCATAATTTTATTATTTATTTAATATTTATATAGTTTATAATAATAATATAAACTATAATATTTATATATAATGTTTATGTATAGTATTTATATTATAATGTTTATATAACATATATAATATAATGTACATATATGATATTTATATAATGTTTATATTATATATATAATTATTATCATTTTAGTTAAACTAAAATATAGTAAACTAAAATAAATATTAATTAAACGCTAATTAAATAATATATAATATATAATACAAAATAAAATCAATTAAAATGCATGAATTCAACAAGAATACTTATTTATGTTAAACTAAATTTGGGGATTAACAAGGATATCTGACCAATAGGGCATAACTGGGAATAGCTCTTTGATGTTGACAAACTAGGCAGCAAATTGTTTGCATTCAACATTGAACACCTTTATTGCATTCTATAGCTCTTGGTAGTCGTTGATTCTTTTGATCAAGCTCTCAATAGAAAATCTTTGATCAGTATATTTGCCCTTGAGAATCTCGAGTTTAGCATTTTCCACTGCAAGCTTTTACTTGGTGTCCTTAAGGTGTTTGAACTTGGCCTCGTACAACAAGTACAAGCTAGTTACCTACTTTTCTAGTTTTGACCACAACTATCAAATAGTCAACATAGCCAGGTTCACATACTAGAGATTGGCCAGCTCCATGTATTCTATCATTTCCTCTACCTGCAACTCCTTTAGGCAAATTTCTACTTTATTGTACTGATCAATCCTATTAATGATGGGCTGCCATAATTTGCATCCTTATTAGAGTTGTTGGAGGGTCTTATTCATCTTTGCCTTTGTTAGTTGAATATGTTTCCCATTTAATTCTTTCTGTAGGCTAACTTGGTCTCTGTACTGATCCTTGGCTCTCTTAAATTTGAGAGCCTTTGATTTCTAGGCAACTATCTCTACCGCAGTCTTTTGGCAAAGGGCATTGACCTCCTCCATGGAGAGGTTTCTATTCTCAACTGTAAATCTCCTTAACTTTGTGTTTAATTTGGCTAGTTGCTCCTAGTATTGATGGATAAAATTGGTCAACTGTTGTTTATGCACATCAATGTTTTACAGGCAATGGTTTTCTGCAATCAGCTGCACATTCTCTTAGTAGGTCAAATCCAAGCCCTTCTAAATCTTATGATGGGTGGCCTTTGTGAAGGATTGGTAGAACATTGTCACTCCATCACATCCTCATTCAGCCTGGTGTGAAGCTGCTTAAGAGCTTCATATCTTGTCAATGCTAGTTTGAGAAATGCAGGGTTGGCAATTTCGGCTGTTAATTTAGCAACTTCAGTAGCCAAGCATTCATTCAACTCCTTGGCTATTTCAAGTTGTCCTTCGAAAATAATGTTATTTCCTCTTACCTTTAGCAACTCTGACTTGGTTGCAGTAATACTATCTAGAAGATCAAAGGCATCCGAAAGTAGTTGCTTGGTTCCTACTAGTTTATTCAGCAGTTGTTCATGCTATGCTGCACTTAATTTGTCACTTATAATCCTTGCAGATGTATGCACATCTTTAAGTGCAGTGATGTTTGGTACAAACACCACAGGTGCATTGAGTGTTTTGGCAATTATATTAGTTACCACCTCTATTGGTGTTTCTTATCCTTGGTGCTACATCACTAGTACTATTACCCCCTTACCCTCCTCTAAGCACATCAAAAAGGTTGCAACATTCCCAAAAATCTTTGGAAGTGGTTGCTATTTTGAGAGAGATAAGATTACCTCTTTGGTGCTAATATTCGACCTTGTAGACAACTATGTTAATTGGGCAGAGAAAATGGATCCACCACCTCCCATCATGCTAACTATCTAGGCCACCTTATTTAGGTGACTCATTGCTAGTCAGTACATACATGGGTCTCCACCACTTGTGCCTACTCATTGCTCTTGCTTGCTCAAGAGTCATTCTCGATACTCACACAACCATTGAGATGTTGCAACGACATCTATCATAATGTTCTAAGTGGTAGGTGGAGATGGTGGCTGCTACTTCTCTTCTTGAATGGTTGTTGCAGGTGTTTTTTCCATTCATCATCTCTGCTCAATTAGCAGTTGGAGCACATCGAATAACATCATTCATATAGCAGACTATTCCTCCCCTTCAATAGAGTTTTCTGATGAAGCAAGGGAAGGGGAGTGACTTTCTTCCATATTTATTCTCCTTAAACCACTTCTTTATCTCCAGATAGATTAGCTATGGAAGGTTGATGGGAAATTTCCTTAGAGCGATACATGCATGGGTAGACAAAGAAATGATCTTGCTAGGCCTCACCATGGGCTTTAGGTGAAAGGCTACAATCTTAGAGTGGATTCTTTCTACCAATGTGAGCACATCATACTTCTTGTAGTTGACACCACAACATCATTGAACCCATTCCTTTTTGATACTAAGGTCCACTTGCATCAGAATCTTGGTGAGATGTATCCTAGTTTCAGGCAACCTAAGTGCCTTAGCAATGACATGCACAGAATAGGACATTAAAATGTCCTTGATTTTTACTGTTGAATTGGCTTGCCTATTGTTCCAACATAATAAAATCTCTCCCATATAGCATGCCTTGTTGGAAGTGAGAATTGGCCACATGGGAGAGGTCTTTAGTTGGTCATGTACCTCCTTAGGTGCTTATTCTAGGAAAGAGGCAAAGTTTAACTCCTGGAGCACTATTTTCTAAACATCTCTTGATCTGATTTGAGTTAGGCAAGCCTCCTTCAAGGTCACCTCAAGGTTTGCTTACTGAGCTAGTGCCTCATCTTAGTGGGAATGCTCTATTACTATTGTTGGTTTTTGAATCTAACGAATCGATTCCACTTTGACCTCTTCCCTAAGAGGTCTCATAACATCAATTGCAATTGGTTCTTCTTAGGCATGTTCTTGGCCCCTTCCTATTCTTGGTCATTTCTCCCTTGGTTGAGATGGTCCTCCTTCCTATGTGTATTTGCCTTTCCATGCCATCTGTGGTCACAACACATCCATGGATTAGTAGATATAATGTGTAACTTCGAATATTTGAATACCTTATCTCATTAGTTAATTACACTTGGCTATGGTTGGACCATGATAAATTAATTATTTTATTCTTATTTTATTAATTAATTTTTATTATAAGTATCATTAGAGCTTGTTGAAAGGGTTTAACTTCTATAATTTGGTGTTTAAATGTTGATTTCTTAATTAAACCTTTATGAGAGTTAGAAAAATGGCAAAATATTTTCTATCAAAAATGGCACAGTTGTGATCTCCATAACTAAGAGCTTACCTTCAGGAGCTACAGGGTTGAAGAATGGAGTGATTTACATAAACGGTTAGGAAGTTATGGGCTCTATAAGGTTTTGGGCTTTGGAAATTTGAAAAACTCCCTTGGTGTTGTGAGCAAATGTGAAAATTTCTAAGAGAGGTCATACATATTTATAGTATTTTTGTGCTACGTTGATAGGGCCACATATACAAGGCCTCATATACACTTGAGCTCCATCGATGGGCCCCATTTACGGGGTTCGTAAACAAAATTTTTAATTTTGAATATTTCAAAAAATATAAGGAATTTTTAAATGAATTTGGGGTCCATGGAATCTTAGAAAAGCCAAAAATACAATGAAATCATTAAAGAGGATCTTTAAAAGCTCAAAAATTCAAAAATTTGATAGAAAATGTGTGAATTAAAGAAATATGTAAAAGAGCACATGGTCGGATGTAGAAGATGAATGTACAAAAGATTCTGATTGCAAGAATGCCTAAGGATATGGTGCTTAATGAACCTAACCAAGAGATATGCAAGTGGTTCCTTTCCATAGTAGGCACATGCCTTGTTTGCCCTTGCATAACCTCAACCTAGGGAGTCTGCGGGCCCCATAGGCGATTAATGGTTGATGAAAGTTAATTACCAAAACTAGTAAGATTCTACCGAGGAATTCAAGTACGTTAGACAAAGATACTAAACAAGAACATGGACACCAGTAGTAAGGTGAGTTACAACTAGTATTGATGAATGAAGGAGAAGGTAGAATGGAATTCCAAATTGAGGTTATAAGAAGTCTCTTATGGATTTGTGTTTAAATGACCTAAGAAGATCCATCCGTAGTTCAAACCAAAACCAATTGCTTTCAATGACTTCGTATTACCACTCCAAGATTGATCCACCCCCTTAAGGCATAAGAGTGCTCCCATAGAACAACCACCATTCCTTGAGAAGAAAAAAAGAGAAGTAGAAAGTAAGAGAGGGCCTTAGTTAGAGGGGACCTTTAGACATGGCTAACATGTCTTTCTAGTTCCATAACCAATGCTTGTAGTCCATTTATTTGTCTAAGGGACATGCTTTTAGTTTCCGTCATTTTTTTTTATTTTGTTTTGTTTTGTCTTTGTTGTTTTTTTTTTCTTTTTGGAATTTTACATGGGAACCACACCATGCAAAGACTTAGTCAACTTCCTATTATTAGTTGATACGAAATGGTAATAAGCCTATGAAAACACTCATGCACCTAAGTAAGTAAAAAAGTACAAAGAGTATTGAGTCCCCTTGAAGTCACACCCTATGCAAACCTTTGAATCCTTCCCAATTCTGGAAACTAGCAAGGTCATAAATTTATTAAAAGTTTATTTAATGAAAAGGACCTCATACTTCCAAAACAAGTAAAACCATAGAGTTTGTAGATGGGTGGATGATGTGGACTCATTACTTATTCCATGAAAAAGAAATCATCTGTTAGCCATCGATGCAAAAATTCAAAAATAAGAACTAGGCATTAGCAAACAAAACATTAAGCACAAACCACCATTAGCAATAGCTACAACACCACTATGTCCTATTGGCACAAAGCACATTTATTAACAAATAATTAGAAAATCACACTAAAATAAAGTATATAAAAAAAGTGTAAAATATTCAAGAAAAATTTAAATGTATTAATGATGATGTAAAACAAAAAATGTGTAAAACAAAAATAGAAAAACTAAGGAGCCACGTATATAATTATCATGGATGGCCATCTCCCCCATGACTGAGTTGGAAGGAGGAGATCTGAAAATTTGAGCATGGTTGTCCATTTGTTGAGGTATTTTCTGCACTAGCTTGCTTAGGCTCGCGGAAAGGCTTTATCTGTTGGATGTTGACCAACTGCTTCTTGTTTGGGCTATCAGGTTTGTATATGATCATAGCCCTAGAAGGAAATGTTTCATCAATTATATAAGGCCCCTCCCATAATGTTTGGAATTTGGTGTTTTGTGGTACATGTGTAGGATTCCAATGGAGAACCTTATCTCCCAGTTGAGATTTCTCTTTATGTATCCTAAGGTCATGACATTATTTGCTAAATGCCTTGTGCACTTCATTCAAGGATAGGGCCACTAATCAATTTTTTTCCAGCATATTTAAGTTGATTAATCTTTCTTTTTGTGTCAAACTTAGGTTAAGGTTTAGGTCACAAGCTATTGAGAGTGTACGGAGCTCGGATTGAATTGGGAGCATTGGAAATTTTTCGTACACTAGGTCATAGGAAGAGTAGCCAATAGGGAGTTTCCATGTTGAGTAGTAGGCCCAAAGGGCATCGTTGAGTTTTGTGCTCTAGTCTCTCCTATATTTGCTAATAATTCTTGTTAGAATCTTTGTGATCTCCCTATTAGTTACCTCTGCTTTATTGTTAGCTTGGGGATGATAGGATGTTATTAATTTATGTTCAACCCAAGTGTTACATGAGTTTTCGAAAAGTAGCACCTGTAAAATGGTTCCATTGTCAGAAATCAGTGCACATGGCATCCTAAACTTGTTCACAACATTTTTTTGTATACATCGAGCAATAGTGAATGATGTACAGTTAGTGATAGTTGCTACTTCTACCCATTTGGTATAGTAGTCAATGATGACAATTATATATGTCTTCCTGTTGGACATGGATGTGATGGGACCCATGAAATCTATGCCTCATATGTCAAAGGGTTTTAGTGGTTGAATACACTATTGAGGACCCTCCATACATGTGGTCATCCCACCATCTCGTTGACAACGCTCACAAAATCACACAAATTGATGGACATCCCTAAAGACTGTGGGCCAATAGTATTTTGCCATTAGGATTTTTATGGTCATGCATCTCCCAACATAGTGGCCCCTACAAGGACCCTCACAAGTCTCTTAGAGAACACATAATTAATCTACATTAGGTACACACCAATGAACTAGGCCATCAATGCACACCTTGTAAAGGTGTTCCTTGATTTCCATGAAGTGCTTAGCCTAATGAAGAAATTATCATTTTTTCCTATAGCCAAGATCTTGTGGCATCTCTTAAGTAAGAAGATAAGTGAGGATTCCATCATACCATTTTAGTTCTACAAGCATTTGTTCATTTATTACATATGCAAAGAGGAGCTCATTAGGAAACATATTAGATAGTGATCTTTCCTCCTCTTTGTTGTCCCATTACAACTAAGACAAGTGGTTAGTGACCACATTCTGAGTTCCCTTTCAATCTACCATGGTGAGATTGAATTCTTGTAAGATCATGAGCCACTGTATTGTTCATGTGGAAGAAAATGAGACTGTGATCCATTTGCATAAACACTTTATATCCAAACGNCTCTATAAATCGTCGATAGTAGCGAGTGTGTCTAAGAAATGACTGAACATCTTTGATAGTTTCTAGTTGGTGAGTGATTCCTTGGATGACCCTTATCTTTTCAAGGTCTACCTTGATCCCTTCCTGCAAAATTTTATGCCATAATACAATGCCTTATTAGACCATGAGATGGCTCTTTTGCCAATTGAGCTATACATTTGTTTCCACACATATTTTTAGTACTTTCTCAAGGTGATCCAAGGCTTGCTTGAATGTAGCATCATGAGTGGAGAAGTCATATGTAAAGGTCTTCATTTTGCTACCTATTTGCTACTAAAAGATACTTAAGATCAAACATTAGAAAGTGGTAGGAGCATTGCATAGACCAAAAGGCATCTTGTGATATGCAAAGGTCCCTCATGGACTCATGAATGTTGTTTTGGCACAAGACTCTAACGTGATCTAGATTTGGTTATAGCCACTATAATCATCTAAAAATTGTAATAGCAATGCTCAGATATGGTGTCCAACACTTGATCAACAAATGACAATGGAAAATGATCTTTGAATGTTGCCATGTTTAACAACCAGAAGTCAATACAAACCTATCATTTGCCATCTCTTTTTGGTACTATCATGAGTGGGTTGACCTAGTCACTATTGACAATGGGGTAGATGAACCCTATTTGTAGGAGTTCCTCAATCTCCTATTTGAATATTTGCTTCAAATTTGGATTCAACCATCATTATGGTTGCCTTCTTAGCTTCATGGACGAATTCATATAAATGTGGTGTTAGCATATCCATGGATTAATTTCAGTGAGTTCAATATATGACTAAGCAAAGGGTATTGGCCATCTGTTGATCACTTCCAATAGTTTTACTTTCTATTCAAGAGCAAGTTTGACATTAAATATAACTGGCTTGCCATTTTTTAAGAATGCATATTCTAGGCTGGTAGGTAGAGTTTTCAACTCTAAGCACTCTTGTTTGAAATTCTCAAGGATCTCCAAATCTTTCCAATTGGTATCATCATTTTCATTATCAAAGAGTTGGTGATGAACTTGCTCTAGTTCATCCGTGCCTACAACATAATCATATGTTAGGCTCTCAGTAAGTTCCATGCATATTGTGCTACTATGAAATTCAGTAGTCAGCCACTAGGTGCCCTCTTTTTTTGTGGCTACTGTGTATAGACACCTTTGAATATCTACTTCATGTGCACACTTCCTACATGCAGAAAGAGATGCTCCTTTCATTGACTAGATTTTCTACACGCAATTGCACCAGGTATCACTATACGCGATACATGGAACTCATCTCTTCTCGATCTTTCCAAATGCATTCTCGTTAGATGTCTCCAGGGAAAGATGTTTGATGCTCATTCTTTCATCAACAGTGCTTAGCCATGCCCTTCCCATAATGATTAGGAAGTCCCCCTTGCAGTTCTCAACTTTGATTACTAGGAAATTAGTAGGATAGGATCACCCATAGATAGTGGTCATAATGTCTTCGACGAGTCCCAATGGAATAGTAATGGACTGATCTGCCAATTCTAATCTAATATTTCTTTTCTTGAGAGGTGGCATGTTCTAGGTAGTATACATCTCATGAGAAATCAAGTTCACATTGGAACTTGAATCAAGAAGAGCTTTACATGGTTCATTCCCCATAATCTATAAATAGATAAGAGGACTCCTAGAATTAGCTAATTTTCTGAGAATGTTGCCAGCCCGGATCCAATCAGATATGATACGAGTGAGCATAATAGTATGGATTTTGGGTGGCATTTAGTTTGAAGGGGACTTGATGGAATGGCTTGTAGAGGATGAGGTAGGAGTAGGGTGACTAGTCGCCTAAGTCTATGAGGGCTTAGTAGGGCTATTGGTTTAGAAAAATAGTCTTTTAATAGTATGAGGTTCTAAACCCCTCAATTCATGAATTGATTATAGATTGATAACCCTAGTAGTGTTGCATTGGTGTGGCTAGGCTGGAAGTTCATCCTGCATCGATGGAACAGGCAGTAATTGTGTTGAGGGTGGAGGAACAAGTGCAAGAACATGAGAAGGATAAGGATAAAATGTGCTATCCCTCATGGAATGTGAAGAATGAGCTTTGTAGTATTCGAGAAGGTAGTAGTGATGTTGGAAAGAAGAAATGTGACTGGAAGAGTCACATAGAGATAAGGGTTGCTGAATATAATACCCATATGGATCTAGTTTCCTGTAAGGGTACTGCTACCTTGGTGGTGGCATCCCCCACAACTATGGTTGGTGCCACTGTTGATATTGCTCATATGGTTGTAGTGGAATTCCACTTGGATAATATTTTTGTTGTTGATGGAACTGTCTAGGATTACCTTGAGGATCAGGTAATCTTCTAGGTGTTTGTTTTTTTGCTAGTTGTGGATTTAGAGCATACACCCCATACTTCTGTAAGTGTGACATGATAGGGCAACATCCCATTGGATGTTCATAGTGGTAGATGTCACATCCATCATCATCATCTAATTTAGTCTCTATAACTTCATCCATTGTAGTAATCTTGCCCTTACCTCTTTGGTAGGCATGTTCAACTTCTTTCCACCTCCTACGATCACGATCACTACTTTACTCTCTTGATTTTTCCATGATTTTTAGAGCATTTTGGATTTCTTCATCCAATGAATCTAACATTTTATCTACCTTGGCTAAAATTTAAAACATATATTTTTGAATTAATAAGGTCTTTCTATTCACCACCTCATCAAGAGGTAGCTCTTCCTCACTATCATAAAATTGGACTTCCTTCTTTTTGATGGAGGGATCCTTGTTGTATTCTTCAGCACTTTCTCATTTTCTTAACTTGCCTTATTCTTTTGCTACCTACTCAATTAGCCTTTGAATCTAATGGGCTTTGAGTTCTGATAATCTCTTGTGAGCATAGACCCCAAGAGTTCTTCTTATTTTTTATCAGTCCATCTTTGATATGGTAGACTTGTTCTCGTTGAGAATAACCATGGCTAGGGCATCGGTGTATGAAAGAATAGTATCTGCCCATGGAAACATCCAAGGATTCATGGTTTCTTTGCTTCCATCCTTGGATCTACCTTCTTAGATTAGACACCTTGGAGTATGTCTTATACTTATCATTAAATAACTCTATCATTATACTCTACCTACGGGATTCCAGCTCCAAGGACTAGTACCAACTTTCTGATTCCTTGATGAGTGTTTTGGGAAATAGCTTTAATTACTACTAATCATTTTTAATATTTTGTAAAGCATAGGCATTGTGAAAATCTTGAAGATGTGTTTGTGGATTAGAGTTATATCCTCGTCAAATCTGGGAATATTGTTCATATCAAGTCATCTAATCTCACAATCCTTCACATGCCTAGTAGGAATTTTTACAGCCTCTACAATATTTAGCATGCCTCAAGTTGCTAGCAAAGGCTCATCATCATCATTATTTCAATGACATCGATGATGGCCTTGCTAGCCCTTCATTCATGGTGGGCTCGGTGATCATAATTGTTGTCCTACTATCCTCCTTCATCATGATTGTTCTTTTTGCAGCATTTGTTAGAACCAAAAGAGGAAGAAAAAGATGCAGATGAAGAGGGTGAAGAAGGAGAAGGACTGCCACCACCATGGTGTATACCAACTCCTCTATGGTTGTCATAGCCTTATCAGTTTTCTTATCATCTTGACACTTGTCCGAGCCCCTACCTTGACTCCCATTTTTACTTGAACCTAGATTATTGATAGTGGACTATAGATTCAGTGCCACACCCCCATCACTAACAACAAGGGGTGGAGAATCTTAATGTTGAGAACCCCCAAAGGGAGGGTCCTCATTGTCATTTTGGTTAAGTAGGAACAAGGGATTGGAGAACCATTTCCGCTTCATAATCTCATGATGCTGCTCTTGGTATTGATCGATCTTATGTTGTGTTTCAATGGGATGGTAGTCCTGGTAGCCATAATCATGCACAATGTACTCCTCTTGAAGATCTTGGATGACCAACCTCCTAAGAGTTTGTAGCAACATCCTAGGCATAAATCAATCAAGAGGCATTACAATGTTACCTTCCATATCTCACCATCATAGTTATTCATCTTGATGCAGGATGAAGGTGAAGTTAGGCACATACTCATCTAGATGAGTATACACCACCTTGCATTCTTGAGGGATTGGCAATTTAGTATCATCATGCCTGTGAGAAGAAGACATTTTGCAATACAAATAAAATATCAACGTGCTTATGTGATTGTATTTTTTGTGAGAATGATTTTAACTTTAGGGTTCATCCAACAATGTTAATGATGTTCACTACACCTAGATAGCGCATGTTTCAAATAAAAAAAGTCCTTGACAATGGTGCCAATGATAAGTGGCGAGTACTCCTGCACTCAACCATATGAATCACTAAGCATTCACATGTGATCTAGTTGAATTCCATGGCCTCTATATCTTCCACTACACTAGCCTTTATGAAGTGAACTTGCCCTAACAATCATTCATTATCTTCCCAATTACACTTGTGATGTACAAAGGTATGGTGAACTGTAATCGAGGCATATGATTTTTATTATTTTATGTTTTATGTTCTTGGTGCTTTAAAATAGAGAAATGAAGTTATTTAATAGCTAATTTAATCTAACTAATTAATTAATATCTAACTAATCCTAACATAAGTATCCAATCCCACTTTTCTTACACATCCTAAATGCATACAACACTACTGAGCTACCAAGTGTTAAAAACTGTTGGGATTACCAAGTGCTATATGTTATGCTTGAAGCGGTCATACTTATGCATTCAATCTATTTAGCTTAATTTCTTAATTAATCAATTGAAGTCCAATTTAGCTTAATTAATTGCATAATTAATGAAAATAGTAAATGTAGAAATAAATCATTAATTTATGCAAAGTACTACAAGGTTTGATCAAAATGCTTGTCTTTATTGTCGTTCACATTGGTGTGCTCAAGTATATTAGTGCTCAAATAAAGATGTGTACACTTTTGAACTCCTACTGTAGGCACTTAGATAAATATTCTAACTCTTAAATGAAAAAACTACAAAAGCTTTATTACAACTATGACTTGACCTCCCATAAACACAGTTGGTGAGCACATATTTATAGACTTTATTATAGAGCTACGTCGATGGGGCCTCATAAATGTAGCAAATGCTACATCAATGTGACCCCATCAATGAGGTAACACCATGTAGCTAGGGCCACGTCAATGGGGGCCCATTGACATGACACTTTGATGCTTCATTAGATGTATACTTTGACCATGATCTTATGCTAAATAATGGTGCATACCTATGTTAGGCTTAGGTAAGACATGCAAGGTGTTACATTGGACATAGTATGCATGATTAGCATAACTTTTTGTAATGCATGTATTATCATTACATTATGTTCTTTGAAGAAATATTCCCCTGTTCACCAAGATCAAACTCAATTCATCTAATTTGATTACATTTTCCCTTACATTCACATATATCTGAAACACCATTAAATTTAGACTATGACATCTTGACTACAAATTTTGGCTAATTGTTGATGCTATGCTCAACCCTAGTTGAGAGCATAGTTAGCCTCTTGTGGAGAGCATAGTCATCCTCCTAAGGAAAGCATAGTCAGCAGGAAATCCAGTTTTGCAAATTTTTTCCCCAGTTGGGAGTGTACTTAGCCTCTCATGGAGAGTGTAGTCAACCTCTCGTGGAGAGTGTAGTCAATAAGAAAGCCAATTTTGCAAATTTTTTCTAAGTGTTGACACTATGCTCTTCCCTAGTTGGGAGCGTAGTTAGCCTCCTATGAAGAGCGTAGTTTGCAAAAACCCATTTTCTCACAGATTTCACTAGCATTGAGACTATGCTCTCCCTTACCCTAGAGCATAATCAACCTCTCGTAGAGAGCATAGTCAGCCAGAACAATCTCCAGTGGCCTCCACAACATAGCAACAATGCTTGGCTCAGCTCCAGAATGTAGTCAACTCACCTTCAGTAAGCATAGTTGGCAAAATATTTCATTTTTGTATCCCCTTTTACCCCAAAATTGTAACTACGCTTGACCCCATGTGAGAGCATGGAGAGCGTAGTCTTTGACTTTCATTTTTTAGGTACATTGTAGTCTTCTTAGCATACACATGTAGTTGGTAGAATAGTCACAATCTCACAGTATCATAGAATCTAGCAGAGCATAGCAAAGCACAACACCACTAGCCCCATCAGTACACCACATGAATAGTGACTATGCTGAGCCTAGTCCCAACCATCCCATCCACCACGTGGCAGCCATCCGAAATTTTTCACTAATCCTAAAGTTATAAATACTCGTGCCCTCAAAGTTTTTAGGGTTGGCAAATCTAAGGAGCATTTGAGAGAAAACCAAAGGCATTTTGGGGAACCAAGAAGAGGCAAAGTTGCAAACCACTGTAGATCCCCACAACCCAACTAAACACTACAGGCAATCGTACATCGCGATGGCCAACCCAACAGATGCATACATCCCAACAGAACACCAGTCTTCATGGTTAGACATCCTAGAGACTATGATTACGCTATCCACTATGCCTATTGTACACTGTGTACCTCCTAACCCCTTTGGTATTAACTATACTCAACCCCATTTTCGGTGGTATTCTACTTTATTTTCTCCATTTCTTTGCATTTTCTATATTCTCTTTGCATTTTTCGCCGTTTCTATTGCATAAACACGCTTAAACTACATTCAGGCAGTGGTTCCTGCATGTTGACACCATTTTTCTCATTGAAACTCTTAACTACACTCATCCCCTTGGGCATCTATAACTACACTCGACCCCACTAACACCACAAACACTGCAAGCATCACCTACACCCTTAGCACCCTATCACATCAGCACTATAGCTAATCATGCTACACCCCTCGTTGCATTTGGTAAGTCCATGTTCAATTGGCCAAATTATTTAGTATGCCCCGTCTCCACCTCCAGTAGGCCCTCGTATGGATTTGAGGTTAGGCTATGCACCCGTGGACTTTAGTGTTCTAGCCATCGACATTTTCAGTCGCTATAGTTTCTGGTGCTAGAAGGAGAGCTGAACCACTTTTTTGAACTCTGTTATGGTTGTCTCGTGTGCTCTCTGCATTGTAGTTGTTGACTCTAGGCCAATGTAGATCATAACACCCCTATGGACCTACTACGCACACAGCAATAGCTGCATCTTAGGCCAACACAGGCATTGTTAGCTAACCTATCGGTGTAGACTAGACCCCATAGTCAATCCCCCTAGGACCCCACGTAGCAACCCGAACTACACCTATTTCTATTGCCTGCTAAAAATCCATCGTTTTCAATTGGAACATAGCCATCTCCAACGTAGTTAGAATAGTCCACTCTTTAGCATGGAAAGCGTAGTTAGCATAGTCTGCTCTTTGGTGTAGACAGCGTAGTCAGTTTGCTCTTCAACATGGAGAGTGTAGTTTGTTGTCTGGTGTGGAGAGTGTAGTTAGCATAGTAAACTCTCTATCATGGAGAGCGTAGTTAGCATAGTCCACTCTTTGGCAAGGAGAGAACATTAGCATAGTCAATGATGTTAGCTAAGACAAGGTCAATCTCAGCATAGTCCATAGTGTTTCACGACTGGTAATCCTTGCAATCCCCTCTCGCAACTCAATCTACAACCATGAACCCAGATCAACCTTTGGTGTTAGTCATAAATACACTTGACATCTTGCCCATCCAATAAGAGACCAAGATTGATGACCCTGGGAGTCTTGTAATGGTAGGACAAAGGCAATCCCTTAGGTTATGCAGCCAAAACCCAAAATACTCCATGCTAAGTAATGAGCAGTACAAATTCATATGCTCAAAGATTCAAGTAGGGCTAATTGTAGATCATTCTAAAATGGAGGCAAAACAAAACTACAGAGCCCTACCATCAGCTGTTAGCCTAGCTCATCTAAGCAAGTGAGCATGACATAGGAATGGACTACGAGGAGGCCCTACATGAGGAAGAGGATGAGTTCAAAGCTCACTCAAAGCACAAGGGCTCTATCCACACCGTCGTCCAACAAGTGGTCCCTAATCTAGCTCCCTCATGATCTCATTCACCCATCTTCCTTGAGACCATCATATCACTAGCATCACCTTCCCACTCTAGGCCTAGATCAACGCCTATAATAGCAATGCATTAGACATAGCACACATATTATGATGTAATAGCTTCCCTTAACTTGTCCTTCGTGGCATCATCACAACCCATTCAACCATCCCTGCTCATAGCAACCATAGTAGCTCAACTGCATGTCCACGTAAGGCTCGCATCCAGGCCCCAAATGACTCAGGCACCTTATGTCTTACATGCTTCGTCAGCACCCCCAACATTGGCCCAACACACATATGCATTTCTTTCCCCAATCACCTTCCCCATAGCACGACCAATGCATCAAGGCCATCACAAAATTATGCAAAATGCAACCAGGGCATGGGCCACACAACCAACCTAATAGCACATAGCACAACTAGCATAGCTAGCACGAGTGTCTCAAGACTTAGACTAGGCGTTCCAAATGATCCAAATCTTGATAAAAGAGGTGAAGTGACTCAAAGCTATCTTCTTAAAAATTGTCAAAGTGGTGGACTTCTACCAAAATGACCCTATAAGTCCTATGGTCCCACCTCTAACTCTTCCAACTAGGGTCTCACTACCCTAATTGACTAAATACAATGGTTAGGAAGATCCCAACACACATTTGGTTATGTTTAGGTCAGAGTGCCTACTGTTGCAAGCATGGTTGCATGCCATCATGCATGTCTTTGCCATGTCATTGATTGGCAAAGAATTAGACTGGTACTGTGCATTGCCCAAAAGCTCTATCTCCTCTTTGGAGGACCTCTTGAGCCAATTTGTAATGCACTTCAAATACAACTTGAAGCCAGTGACAACCTTGGACCAACTGATGTAATTTAATTAGGGCCACCTAGAGCCTATGAAAAATTTCATTCAACGCTAAAGTGCCTCATTAAATGAAATATGAGAGATATCTCTGAAACATACATCTTGGCCATTTTTAAGGGCATAATCAATGATTTCATATAGTTAAAACTATATTACTTGGGCCCCGCAATCCCTAAGCCAAGTCTTCACTCAAACCAAGAGCATAGAAGATGCAACAAAAGCCAACAAGGACCTAGCCTATGTGGCCTACAAGAACCAACATGCAAGGAGAGACATGGATAGGGGAAGGTAGAATGCAATGGTGGTAACTATGTCCAAAGCCAAAGTAACCAACCAAAGGCAGATGGTTAGACACCCCAAAGCCCTAGCCAATAGCAAAGCTACCAACTGTAGTGCTAAGGAGAGCAACCAATCTACATCCTTGGTGGCTACAGCGTAAGCTATTTAAAGGCCCAACTTTGAGCGCAAGGATCGCTCCAAGTGTACCCCATTGTCGCTAAAGCCTTCAAAGCTATTAGACCAACTGCTAAAATCTAAACACATCCAATACAAGAAAATGTCTAAGGATGCTCACAAAAAGCACAATAGATATTGCAAGCTACTAAGAAACCCCACATTGGCAATAGCAAACGAGCCCCCAGTCCCAAGGCATTTTAGGCTAGACCGATTTTACCACTACCAACAATTGCCTAACCGTAGCACAAACTTCTGCAAAGGATAATTGATAGAGGTGAGCTAGTACTTGACACTACAAACCTCAAAACTAGTCCATGAGGATGTAAAATGATCCTCTAAATGTAGATGATGTAGGCTATGTCATAAACGATATTAGCATTGATGAGGACTCGAAACTGATGCAACATCCATTCATGGTTCAAGTGGCCTTTGGTAGTGCAAGGGTCCCCTAGGCCCCTTGGGGTTCAAGGTCCCCTTTCATCATTAGAGTGCCACCTGAAGCATCTACAACACCCTTCATAGTTATGGTTCCCTCACAAGTTGCATTAATAACAACAGTTCAGCTACCCTTTGTCATCTAAGTGCTACAACATGCTAGCCCCTGACCTACCCAAAACACAATAGTGGTCAATGCATTGGTTCTCTCTTTTCGAAGGGGCAACCTCGCTGGCAACATTGGTAGGCCCTTGAGGTGGCAACACAAGAGACCCAATGAGCATCTCACAAATAAGATGACTAGGCAACATCAAGACCAAAGAGCGCTAGGTCCACCAAAACTAGTTCCCATATCTATGGTCCCAATGGCTAAAACAACTAAAGAGGCCACAATGAGAAAATCATAAGGGAGCATTGAGGCCCCCTAAACAAACCAAAAAAACAAATCCTAAGTCACCTCCATGAGAGATCTATCTCTTAGGCCACATAGAAGAGGTCAAGGCTAGCAAAAACATGGCTAATTGTAAAGAATTTGTGGATGCATTAGCCTAAGTTAAGTAAGTGCTTAAATAGAAGCATACAACATGGAGCTTGTACGACCTAATCATGACCTCATCTATCCTCTGTGAAGCAATGGTATGAATGTTGACCTCTATCCCTATTATGGAGGACATCCCTAAAGATGAGACCTTCATCCATGCAGTGATGTCGCCTCATACACCACAAGAGTCTAGTTCCACATCCATAGCATTTTGCAATGAAGTAATCAAGGTCAATCCTGAGAGGGGCAAGGTCATAATAGCCCCTATGTTCATCACCATATGTGTTGGGAAATGCAAGATTCGTAGAGTGCACGTCAATGACAGAGTAGCAACAAACGTTATACCATATATCGTTGTGGATAAGGTAGGCCTCATGGATCAAATTAGGCCAATGAAAACCACATGTTTGAAATCCTTCAACAAGTCATGTGTCATTGTCAAGGGCACTGTCACCATAGCCTTTGTAGTAGGGGAGTAATTCCCCATCACTGCTGAATTCATTATCATAGAGAAGATGTTGGGCTTTAACTTAATATTGGGCAGACCTTGGTTGGCCCAATTATGAGCCTTCTCCTCTCCAATTCATCAAGAGATCCACCTCCCATACGAAGGTGGTGAAGTTATCATCCATGGTAATAACATCGTCCCCTTAGCCATCAACAACCTAGATATGAAGCAAGGGTTGGAGGTGGAGTTTCCTGATGATGCATCTTCAACAAAGGACAAGACTCATGAGGTAGACATGATTGAAAAAGAAAACCTCCTAGAGGATGCCCTTAGGGTAGCATTGTCCTTTAACATAGTGAGCGAGGGTCAAGGAGACTATTGGATAGTGTAACCCAAGCCCTACGTGCCTCCTAACCCACACCGAGTTAGAAAGTAACTACACAACTAAGGTATCCCCTTAGTCCAAAACACGCTAAGTTCTAACCTGCTATTCACTTCTATACACCATGTATTTTACCCTTTACTTACATTACATTTGTTTTGCATTAGATTAGCATTGTATTATGTTATTTTCACTTAGCTTGATTACTTAGATTATGCATCAATTTGCTTTGTTAAGCATTTATTTGTCTTGTTTATGGAATTATCTACTTTGCTTATGCATTTGCTCACCTAGTTTACACTCTTGCAATTATTATGTTAATACATGAAAAACATCAAAGTGCTTAAAAACTATATAAGCAAAAATCATTAAAAAAACAAAGAGAGTTAGCAATACCATTGGCCCGAAATGGCTTTAAACTATAGCAATACCATTGGCCCGAAATGGCCTTACATTATAGCAATACCATTGGCCAAAAATGGCCTTAAACTATAGTAATACCATTGGCCTGAAATGGCATTAAACTATCGCTTTAGCCTGGAATGGCCTTAAACTATCACTCTTAATTCTATCACCAACGGCCCAAAATGGCCTTCAACTATTGCCTTTAATCCTCTTGTTGCAGCTCGAAATGGCCTTAAACTACCACCTCAGCTTGCTACAACCTTAAAACTGGCAACACATGCTTGAAATGATTAGAAACTAGCATCAACCCTCCTGTTGTGGCCTTAAACTAACGTGGGGCCCGTTAAGGCTTTAAACTAACAACAAACTTGCTATGGTTCGCAATGGCCAAGTATTGCTATCATTTCATAATTCTAGGCTAGTGCATTAATTTATCACATAGGCACATTAGCATAGGTTACATTATAACCATGGAAAATGTGATAAAGTCACCATATAGGGATAAAAGGTTACATATTACATTTAGCAAATAATCATCCATAGCAAATTTAATATGAATAGCAATGAATAGTGTGAATAGAATCAGATAACAAAAACGTAACAAAAAAGTTTAGTGGGAGGTACATCTAGTTATGCCAAACCAGTAGCCCTAGGTGGAGGTGGAGGTTCTGCTTCCTCCACTAGGTCACTGGGGCATACAACATTGCCTAGTGCCTACCATAACCATTAACAAATATGCATAATTAGTAAGCAAGCGTGCATTACATAAGCTAACTCAAAACATAAAAAGCATAAAAAACTAATGTAGTAGAAACTAACTTGGGAGGATCCTGCATTGGTGAGTTTTGAAGGTAACTTTCCAAGGACAACCTCTAAGCGGCGAAGGATCTTAGCTTCAAAAAATTGAATCTAGTATTCTTGGCCAAAGTTAATACCTGCAAGGGTCTTGGCCTTGTCCATGATGATCCATGTAGGTGGCTCTATGGAAAACATGGTAGAAGAGGCCTCTGCAAAGGGGGTGACGATCTACCTCATAGCAGAGCCACTCACGACTGTACACTGCACAAACAAGTCATACGCTTGCTTCTTGCTAGCCACCTCAAGAAACATCTCGAAGTGGTGGTGTTTAGTAGACTCTTCCCTATATCATCATAGGTATGTGTCACACTCCCTCTTGTACTGATGCTTATGATTCTTCTACCTTTGTCCCCATCGATAAACCTTTGTGCTATAATTCTCCCAATCCTTATTTCCTCTAAGCAAGTAAATCCATCTGGAGCTACTGCTCTACAATCTCCCATGTGGCCTCATTCTTACCTCTGAGAGCTATCCAATACATGGCATACTCAATCTTAAAAGTACATCAAGTGTCATCTCCCCATGATCTAGTTGCTATGAAGTCATATCTGGATTGAAGATCCTTGATCTTCTCATCTCAGCTAGTCACCCTCTCATATAGTTTATGCACATGTTTCCACAAGTGCTAATTAGAGCACCTACAGACCCATAATGACTTTTCATAAGAAAGCACACACTTGTTCAATCTCTTGTATATGTGACAAGGCACTTGATCAACTTCAGGAGGAAGGTTGAGCAGCACATCCACCCTTGCCACCTTGCTTAGATCCCACTACAACTTAGGACCTATAGGCATACAACAATCAATCAATCTCAGTTGAAAACTAAGCCTTTAAGCAATAATTAGGACAACATAAAGTAGAATAGCATTGCACGCATACCTAGCTCTGGGTTTGCTTATCGCAAGTGATCCACCATGTACTCAATAACGCCTTCCATGAAAGCAAGTTTATCTGGCATCTCTACCCATGGCTCCATGTGGTAGGTAGATGTAGGACCGTTAGTGGGAATATCAAATGGTGCAATACAATGATGTAATTAGCACATGACTTGACACAATTCAAGATACCTAAGTAAACAAGGTAAGATAGATGGCAATAAAGGTAGATTACCTAATAGGCCCTCAAGCATGAGTGCAGGGGGCTCACCTAACTATGTAGCATCAAACATAGTGTCAAAATCATCCTTGTTAGGGTGGAGCAACCCCTCCTCTTCCAACTACTAGAGAGCCTTTGTCACCTTGTGAAGCTCATCTCCATGAGCTACTTCCTCCTTAGCCTAAGGAGGCACTTACTCCGCTATAGCCTCAACCACTATTCTTACAACCCTCTCTTCTTTTTTTGTAATTACATATAGCACATTATTAGCTAATTAATAGTATAGCACAAAAGAAAAGTATAAAAAATAATATATACATAAATGCAACTAAGGCATCTAAGAATCTACGTATACTAGCTTGTAACATCCACATGTAAGCTTTGCAGTTTGATACAGATGTTTTTGCTACTTGGCTTCCTAATCTTAGGGGTAGCTTTCTCTTGAGGATGTGGCCTTTTGATCTTAGCCTTAAATGACCCCACTATCTCTGCTATGCAGTGATCTACCTTGCTTAATCCCTAGTGCCAAATGGAAGGCCCTCACCCACGCTATCACACGAATAATGTGAGTGTCAAATAGGAACCTTGGTTATTACTGATAACAACTCATCAATCTCCTCTAGAGGGTCCTAACCATGCATAGTCAAAAACATATGTTTGACCCACAGTTGGGATAGCTGCTCATGGTCCTGCACCACCCATCGTTCATTATCCTGCACACCCAGAAGCTTTGCAAACCTTTGTAGGTATCCTGCGAAGAATGCGATGTGGATGTGGGACCTTGCTTGGAGGTTGGATCAAAGTTGAGAAATCTCTGCATGTATGCCAATGGCTACATATGTGGCCCAATTAAACCTCGTGCCCTCTAATAGCACCTACTTCATCACCCATGCCTATTCCACTCCTAGGATCTTTCCTTGGAAAAGTAGCTTTGTGAAGGCGTAAGCACAAAATAAAGGGTAGGGCTCTTGCATCTTAGGCACCTACACATCTTTGATCAATATGCCTTTGTGAGATCAAGTTGCCCCTAACTAGTCCTTGATGTCCTTTCTATAGTCCACCTTCCTACTGGCCTTATCAATAATCATTGTGCCATCTGTAGAAATACCAAAGAGATCAGTGAAGAAGGCCTCACTAATTTCCAGCACTATCATCACGTCGTGCACCTGGGTGATAAACTTCCTGACATTGTTGCTAATGGAGTTGATGATGGTGACCATTTCAGCCATTGAGATACTTGGGCTAAGGGCTAAGAATAGGTCCATTAACCCATCATGCATGAGTCAAGCCGTCAACACATCTGGCACTTTGTGGCATAACTAGTATTGTGCATCCTTCGCATCCCTGTACTTCATGATAAGGGTGGCCTTTGTGCGACCCGTGGTAACCACCGTCACCTCAATTGAGGCAACCATTACTACAACACAAAGCAAAGCAACATTAGCATTTCATAAATGAGGCAAACTAAAGGGCACATACACAAGCAATCACATGAGCAAAAAACGTAGGTACGTATGTGGCACAAACAGAGTGTGAGACGGTGGTGGTGGTGCAAATGCCTCCTTGGAGTTAATCTCACTAGCAACCCACTCCTTTTCCAACTAGTTGTGGGTTCTTCATCGCTTTTATGCTTTCAAGTGATGGGAGATATAGGTCTCTAAATCACATCTCATTTGCTCAATCACAGTTACCTGAATATTTGTGCTAGACAAGAAAACCTTTAAGATAGTACATGTTAAGGCTATAGAATTTGGATCATCATGCAAGCCATCTTCATCAACTCTGAATTTGGCAATTAACCATAGAACCATTAGCAATTTAACATGAGCAAGTAGTAAAAAACACTACATAATCCATAGAAGCACTTACCCTCCAACGCAATAGATAGTTCCAAGTGGATTCTAGAATAGAGTATGCAACCGTTGTGTGACAAAAAGGTGTTGCTCTTATTATAATAGGCAAACCCCATCATGCGCCATACTCTGGATAACTACTAAATGCTCCTAGGACCTCTACTTGACCCTCCTACCCCATCAACATTAGTAGTGAACTCATCTGAGACAAACTTTAGGATGCTCTGATTAGCCCCGAGTAGTAGCATCTCGATGATAGCACTAACAGCCTCAACTGTCAAGTGTGACCATATGATCACATTGAACTACTACAATAAGTACTCTAGGAGCTCTCCAGCTCCTGGTTGAAACCACACTACCTGAAGATCAACTCACAAATCAAGTGCAGAGGTGTTGGGGACAAGTTCGCTCTTACAACACAAGATATCCACAAGCTCAACCATGATCAAAATGGATTTCAAAAACACCCTGCAATCACGAAACAATAGGCAAAACATTAGTATACATGCATAGATGCAAAATCTTGATATACATATTATAAATTATTAACAGAAATTAGCAAAAATGCCTAGTTTTAACAATACACCCTGGGGCCCCGCAGGTGTAGGACATCGATTAACTTCTTCGACATGCTTGGCACTCGCTTGGGTATAGCACATTTTGCAGGAATAATACTATGTTTTTGCAGGTTTAGCACTATGTTTTGCAAGTTTAGCACCATGCATAGTTAGCAAAATTTTCACTAACTCTAGACTACCCCAGTGGAAAGCATAGTCCCAAAAAAAATAGACATTTTGGCAAACACACACTTTGGCAAATACTACGACTTTCAAAAAGTAGGCATTTTAGCAAACATTTAGCAAACTATGCTCTCAATGCATAAAGAGCGTATTCCCATGGCCATGGAGAGCGTAGTCTCCCTGTGGTACCACTTTCATCATGTCATGCCCCCCAGGGCCCCACCTTGCTCCTTCGCCACTATGGTAAATCATGCCCCTCATTGCCACCAACGAAAATAATAGAAAAAAACACACACAAGCCTAGACGTCGATCACAACCGTGGCCCCTATAGCCACATCGTAGAGTGTAATGATAACTGCAACCATTGTGGCCATGCCTCAAAGCATAATTCATGGGGCCCTAAGCCTCACACAAAAAATAGAGAAAACATAGTAAAACCCTATCTCCCCCTACCTTGCCCTTGTCGTAGCCATTGTAGCATCCTAGTTCTTGCCAAAACCCCAACACCAATCGTAGCCACACCACGCGAAGCACGATGGTGGCCACAACCCCTACGGTCAAACTAGGACACACAAGGTGTGGGGCCCTAGGCCCCACTCTAAAGAAGAAAAACCTCAACCCCCGCATCAGTCTTAGAAAAAAAAGAGGATCTACGATGGTAGCTACGACCCTCTGCAGCCACGCTATGCTGTGCAATGGTGACAATGGCCCTTGCAGTCATGTTGCAAAGCACAATGCATAATGGCCTCACCCTACATGCATCCCAAACCCTGCATAGCCCCAGCACCCCCCCTCCCCCAATGTAGCCCCAAAGAGCCAAATAGAAAATCAAAAACAACCAAATAGAAAACCCTTATCCCTTGCAACAAACTCCTCCATCGTGGCTACACTTCATAGCATAGTTGATCAAAATAGATAAGCAAAACCCTCCCTACCATCATGTCCTCTCTACTAGCATGTTGCATTACAAAAGATGCATAGCCATGATAACCATTGCCACAACAAGGTGCACAAGGTAGCGCTACAGGACTACGCTCCCAGCAAACCCCAAAAACAACAAAAAATGAACAAGAAAGTGGAGGCCAGGGGGAGAGCATAGTCAGTGTATCTAGCTAACACCGACGGCCTCCTCTCCTCCACGCATGCCTGTAGTAGGCAGCTCAACACTCTCTCTCCCTCAGTAATGTTTGCCAGCCCTAGATGAATGCATGTACTTTGATGCATCATCTTCCCTAGAACTACGCTCTGCATTGACAACAAAGGTAGAAGCAGTAGCAAGACTATGCTTTCAACATTGCATTAAAGGCAAAGAAAATGATAAGTTACCATGGTAAAACCACACCTATATACCATTTAATAATCGACCAACTTGGAACTATGCTTGCTACCAAATGCCCAATGGAGAGCATAGTTTGGTAAGAGCATAGTCAACCATACTTAGCCCAAAACTACGATTTTTCATTGCCCTACAAATGTGTAAGTCAATTCCACTCCTGAGAGTGACTAAACCTCCCTGGGACAACATGTTTCGCACATCCTTGGCTAGCCAAGGCCTAAAACTAGTGAGCATATGACTTGTTGAGGCCTAAAACTGGCACAAACATGTTTATCTCCCATAACAATTTGCATGCATACTTAAGCAAATTTCATTGGATTACTTTTTCTCATTCATGTTAAAATAGGTAACACTTAATTTTTTTCTAGTTTATTTTGTAGAAAGATGACATGGCTATGCATGAGTAGATCTTCTCAACTTTGGTCCTCATAGGGCCTCATGGCGACATTAAGCAATGCATTGATCCTCATTGCATAGACCTCAATCCTATGGCCTACAATGAGGACATAGCATCTATAGAAGCACCACTAGATTAGCTCAACCATCTAGTTAAGGCCCTCAACCTAGAGGCAAGGGACATCACAAAGGATCTCCTTATCAAGATCCCTATGGCAATGCACAACGATGAGGAGAAAACATTGAAACTAAGTTCCTCGCTAGACCCCTAGCACACTCATGACATCACTAGTGCACTTAACAATAACATCAAAGCATTTGCATGGTCATACAAGGACATGTCAGGACTAAACCCCTGGCTAGTCTAGCACAACATCATCCTTGATTCCTACATAAAACCAATTAAATAAAAAGTGTACAAAGTTAGACCCTAGGTGGCATTGGCACTCCGTGATGAGATCACCAAGCTTTACAAAGCTGGTTTCATTAGGGTTGTTCACTATGCAGACTAGGTTTCCAACATTGTGGTTGTACCCAAGAAAAATGAAAGTATACATATTTGCATAGGCCTCGGAGACCTAAACAAGGCAACCATTAAAGATGAATTATCGTTGCCAAATATCAATCAATTAATCGATACCATGGTTGGATATGCCTTGTTGTCCTTCATGGATGGGTTCTTGGGCTACAATCAAATTACAATCAACCTCAAGCACCTACTCAATACAACCTTCATGACCCCATGGGGTACATTCTATTACACAATGATGCCTTTTGAACTAAAGAACATAGGAGCAACATATCAATGAGCAATGACATACATCTTTAGTGAGTACATGCTTAGTTTGCTCAATGACTATGTAGATGATATTACAGTTAAGTCCAAAGTAGTCCACAACCATGCAAATGACTTAGACTTAGTGCTTAAACATTGCCTAAAATACAACCTTAGGTTAAATCCGAAGAAGTGTGTTTTTGACATTAGAATGGGTAGGATGCTCAACTTTGTAGTATCCAAAGTAGGTATACGTGTAGATCTCGACAAGGTTAAGGTCATAACCAACTTATCACCATTGGCTAACCTTAATGAGCTACAAGGGTTATAGGGTAGACTATAATTCATACACAAGTTTATCACCTAGTTAATCGACAAGCTACAACCAATGCAACATTTGCTCAAGAAAGGAGCCCACTTCAAGTGGACAACTTAGTGCTAACAAGTGTTCAACAACATTAGAGTTCGCAAAATTGCCTACAGTTCACCCTCTACAAGGAGATTAGCCTTTTTACTTCTACCTTACCATTTCTGACACATCCATCACTTCTCTGCTTTGCCAAAAGCAAGATGATGGCATAGAGGTCTTGGTTTACTACCCAAGCCATGCATTCGTAGCCCATGAAACAAGATACAATGACATGGAAAAGTATTGCCTTTCCCTAGTCTTCTCACTAAAGAAGTGAAGGCATTACCTCTTCCATAGCTAGGTTAACATCATTTGCAAGAACAACATACTCCAAGCTATAATAATGAATATCTACAAAAGTAGTCACATTACATGGTGGAAAGCAATAATAGTGGAGTTTGAACTACATTATGTCACGCAAGCCTCAATGAAAGGTCAAGAAATAGCTACACAACTCATGGCTTCACCAGTAGATGATCAAGCTACCATAGACCATAAATTCTTGGATGAGCATGTCAACAGTATTAGCCAAGTGCTTGATAACTATTAGCATTCCTAAATTTTGATAGAGCTTCAACCTCTCAAGGGGGTAGAACCATTGCTATTATCATGTTTCCCTTCAAGGAGATCTAATCCTTCACATGTTGTTTCACATTTCCTTGCACCAACAATGTGGCGGAGTATGAAGGTCTCCTCCAAGGTATCCTTGCAGCATGCAACCTAGGGATCTAATGCATAGTGATCTGAGGTGATTCACAACTAGTGGTCAATCAGGTAATAGAAGTCTACACTTGTAAAGCGCAACATTTATAGCCTTATTGCAATCTAGCAAAACACTTGCTCCAACACTTTGCAATTGCTGATGTCCAACATGTTCCCTAGAGTGAAAATGTCATTACTGATGCACTTGCAACATTAGCCCTTAGCATAGTACCAAACATGTTCAATGTGTTACCCACCTCAGTGGTGGACTGCACTACACCTATCAAACAAACCATCAAAGATGCATCCATAACCAGAATTTGTACCACCCACGTAAAGGAGTGGTACGATGACATCAAGGCATACCTTCTACAAGGTGAGCCCTCGCAACACTTAACTACTGCTCAAAATGACATAATACATAAATGTTCACAATAGTACATTATCATAGGTGATAACATGTTATGTCATAGATCCTATGATGGCATACTACTAACCTATGTGACTAAAAATGAAGTAAAAACAATCGTTGAGCAAGTTCACGAAGGATTGTGTGGAGGTCATATAACACCTAGGCAATGACAACAAAAATTAAATGGTTAGGCTACTATTGGCCTTACATGGAGAGCAGTCGCATCTAGAAAGTCAAGACATGTAACACTTGTTAGCGACATATTAACTTAATGCACGTGCCACTAACTGAATTTCATACAACGCAAATTACATGGTTATTTCAATGCTAGGGCCTAAACATCATTGGATCCATAACACCTAATTTTTCTGCAAGGCATAGCTTCACCAAGTGGATCAACGCTATTCCCCTTATGAAGATCACTGCAAGTTTTGAAGTTCGTGTTGGAAAACATCATGACCCATTTTAGCTTGCCCATGACCATAGTGACAGACAATGGGCCATAGTTTAGCAGCACCAAAACCAAAGCCTTTTGTGAACACTTTGGCATCAAACACTCCTCTTTGTCGGCATACTACCCTCAAGAAAATGGCCAAGCATAGGCCACTAACAAGGTCATCGTCAACCTCCTTAAGAAGATGCTAAGCAACAACAAACAAGGATGGCATGTGTAGCTAGTCTATGCACTTTGGGCCTACTACACAATGCATCGAATAACAACAAGTATGGTGCTTTATAGGCTTGTTTATGGATCTAAAGAAGTTTTGCTACTTGAATTGCAGGTTCCATCACTCTGGGTAACCCTCTCGAACTTCATTGATGGAGGTCAAAATAATGAGTTGAGAACTATAGACCTTGACTCAATAGAGAAGGAGCGCATGAATACACTTGATTGCATCGAGTGGTATCAAGAGAGGCAATAGCAAAAGCATCATCACAACCAACATCAACATCTGATTAGGAAAGGGGACCTAGTCCTCAAGGCTATTTGTGAACCTGTAGATAAATTCTTAGCTAATTGGGAAGGGCCTATCTTGGTCATTAAGGCCTATGACAACAAAGCATTCAAGCTTGCTGATCTACATGGAAACAAGTTTGTCAATCCAGTAAATCATTCACACTTGAAGCCATACTATATCTAGCATAAATCATCACACATCAATAGGTAAGCATTCATCTACTATGATGTTAAACTGGCATAGCTCATTTGCTATGATATTAAACTGGCACAACTCATCTGCTACAATGTTAAACTAGCATAGCTCATCCACTAAGACCTTAAACTGAAACAACACGTCTACTATGACGTTACACTAGCATAGAGTAGTCTGTTAGGACTATAAACAATCACAACACAATCTACTAGGACCTTAAACTAGTAAATTCATGATCTACTAAGACCTTAAATTGGGTTTGTGACTAGTCGACAATAACTCTCTTCCTCCTTCTACATCAAGTGAGTAAGCACACTCGCAATTCTACACAACTTGTGTCATTGATGTGGCCTTCTACATCTTGTCATCTATAGTTTATTTGCATTTATGTATTATGTGGTTTTCTTGTCTTGTTAGAGTTGTGTTTAGAGGACAAAGTTAGCTTGTCATACAAACACAATGTAGTTTCATCGACAACAAAGTAAAGCCTATCTAGTGAAATGCAACTCACTAGATGGGAAGTACTTCACAGTAAGCATTCAGTAATGTGTAGAGCCCAAAAAAGGTTCACCCCACAACAAAAGAATAAAAACCACAGAGAGAGAGAGAGAGAGAGAGAGAGAGAGAGAGAGAGAGCAAATGGGAAAAGCACATCCCCAAGCAACCCGGCAGCAAAGAAATTTCGCAATCAGCTTAACCTTGAATCTACACCTTAATTCTTTCACAAGCACTCCAATGAGAGATCAACATTTTCAAGGGCAAGCCATTCTAGTGCCATTGTCACCATCAATTGTGATGTCCTCACATCATAACATCCTATTTGCACCTCATCTCCCCTTTTATCTCTAGCACATCATCCACACCTTTTACTCTCGCTCTTCACCTACTATCTAGCATACCTCTATCCACATCACTCTTGAGCACTATGCAGTGACATCCAATCACTCACCGAAGAACAATGTTGGTGCGAAGTCTATTATGATGTTTTGTTGTTCTTTATCGACATCTCTTAGGCCACTCCTCTAGATGTCAACAAAGAGGAACCAATGAAACACCACCAAATCTAGACTATGGCATCCCAACTACATATTTTGGCTAAGTGTTAATGCTATGTTTGATCCTAGTTGAGAGTGTAATCAACCTCTTATGGAGAGCATAGTCAGTAGGAAGGCTAGTTTTCAAATTTTTTCTAAGTGTTGACACTATGCTCTCCCCTAGTTGGAAGCGTAGTCAACCTCCTATGGACAATGTAGTTAGCCTCTCATGGAAAGCGTAGTTAGCAAGAAGGCCAATTTCACAAATTTTTTCTAAGTGTTAACACTACGCTCTCTCCCAATTGGAAGTGTAGTTAGCCTCTCGTGGAGAGCATAGTTTGAAAAACCCCATTTTCTCATAGATTTCACCAACATTATTACTAATCTCTCCTAACCTAGAGTGTAGTCAACCTCTCGTAGAGAGCATAATCAGCTAGAACAGTCTCCAACAGCCTCCACATCATAGCAACGATTCTTAGCTCAAGTCCAGAATACAGTTAACTCACCTTTGGAAAACATACTCAACATAATATTTCTTTTTTGTATCCCCCTTTTACCCTAAAATTTTAACTACACTCAACCCCACTCGAAAGCGCGAAGAGCATAGTCCTATAGAGCATAGTCTTTGGCTTTCATTTTTTAGGTACCTTCAACACACACATGTAGTTGGCAGTGTAGTCACAATTTCACAGTCTTGTAGAGTCTAGCAGAGCATAGCAAAGCATAACACCATCAATGCCATCGATCCACATGAATAGTGACTATGCTAAGTGTAGTCCTAGTCATTCTATCTATCACGTGGCAGCCATCCCGCATTTTCTACTAATTGTAAACCTATAAATACCTACATCCTCAAAGTTTTCAGGGTTGGCAAATCTAAGGAGAGCTTAGGAGAAAACCAAAGGCATTTTGGGGAACTAAGAAGAGGCAAAGTTATAGACCATCGTAGAGCCCCATAGCCCAACTAAACACCGTAGGCAAAGGTACACCATGGTGGCCAACCTAGCAGATGCAAACACCTCAATAGAATGCCAATCTTCGTGGTTAAACACCTTAGAGACTATCACTATGTTGTCCACTATGCCTGTTGTACACCATGTACCTCCTAACCCCTTTTGGTGTTAACTACGCTCAACCCCATTTTGGATGGTATTCTACTTCATTTTCTCAGTTTCTTTGCATTTTCTACATTCTCTTTGCATTTTTCATCGTTTTTATTAGATAGATGTGCTTAAACTATGTTCAAGCAACAATCCCTACACATTGACACCATCTGTCTCATTAAAATTCTTACCTACGTTCACCCCCTCAGGTACCTGTAACTACGCTTGACCCCACTAACACTGTAAACACCACAAGCATCGCCTACACCCTTAGCACCATTTCACATCAGCATTGCAACTAACCACGTTGCACCCCTCGTTGCATTTGTTAATCCTTGTTTGATTGGCCAAACCATTCAAGATGCCCTGTCTCTACCTCTAACAATACTTTGCAGGGATTCGGGGTTAGGTTGTATGCCTGTAGATCTTGGTGTTCTAGCCATTGACATTTACTATCACTATAATATCCAATCAAAATAGAATAGTGAGATAGATATTTTGGATTCAAATTTTATTAGTATGACATCTCTTAAAACATCATACTAAGTTATATTGGTCTTCTATGGTTTATATTTTTCATCAAGATAGGTTGTATTTATTTAAACTAAAACTATTTTTTTTAAAATTATGTCCACTAAGATCCCTTTGATCTATCAAATTAGTTTTAGAATTCTTTTTATGGATATTTTTTTCATTTATAACTTAGTGTTATTGAGTAGAATCAAACCTATGACTTGGAGTTACTAGGTCAAAACCCTTATCATTAGGCTAACATCTTATTATTCTAGAGTTCTATAGAGTCTTTTCAAACCAACAATTTATTGTATAAAATACAAACCCATTAATTAGGTAAGCATTATATCAAATAGCTAGCTTCTTTAGACCATGGGCTAGAAGTCTCAGACAATTAGATACAAAAGACTTATAATGTTACACATGTTGATAAATAATCTGTAATAGTACATGCATAAAAATAAAATTTAAAATTTAACTATCATAAGAGAAGAAATTTAACTTGTTGTGTAAGTAAATGACATTGTTGAAGCTAAAGATAAGGTTAAACACAATGATCTTAAGGGCTAGAAATTTAGTGATGCTAATAGTGATTTATGAATTATATTCTTTTTGCATCAAAGCCTCGATATCATAGCACGTGCTATGTTATCGAATATCTAATATCGCAAGATGCGTGCCTGCCTATAAATACAACACTTGGGCACACAATTCATTCCATCTTTCCATTGGTTATAGAAGCTGTTGTAGTTTTTCCTTCTAAAAGTTAGAATATTTGTTGAGTGCCCATAGTAAAAGTCAAAGAGGTGTATGGACATTTATTCAAGCATTGATGTACTTGAGAATCTCAGTGTGAATGATAATAAAGACAATGATCATGTCCTTGATATTCACCTCCTAGACCCAGTGTACTTAGAGAATTAAAGTCTATGAAATTCAACTAGATCGCTTAGTGAATGCTAGTGATTCATATGGTTGGGCGTAGGGTATACTTGCTACTCATCATTGATGCCATTGTTGAGGACATTAGTTAGATACGTGCACTATCTAGGACTTAGTAAAATTATTTAAAGACAATGTAACAAACCTATTAAAGCTAAATCATTTAACTAACAAAGTATATTACAAGTGCATTGTTTTTCTTAGTAAACTAAAATTTCTTCTTCTCATAAGGTTGATTCTCCATTGTCATTTAAGCATACATCCAATCAAAAAAGTGTGGGGGGACAAATCTGCCAATGCCCTTACAATGCAAAGTGGTATATACTCATTTTGATGAGTATGTATCTAATATCAACTTCATCCTACATTAGGATGAACAACTGTGATGGAGTGACATGGAGGGCAACATTGTGTTGTTGCCCAATCAATCGATGCTTGCAATGCTACACCAAACTCTTATGAGGTTGGACATCTAAGAGCTCAATGCTAAATACATTGTGCAAGACCACAACTATCGAGATCATCATCCCACTCAGGTACAATACAAAATAGATTAGCAATAGGAGAGGCATTATGAAGCTTCGAAGGGGAAATAGTTCAATAACCCCTTGTTCTTGTTGGGCCAAAAAGAAAGAGAGGATCAGTTTTCTAGTTATTCTTAATTCACTAACTCTCCTCCCCTTGGCTTTGACGAAGGGGGCTTGAACCAAAATTTATAGTCCATTGTAAATGGTCAAGGTAGAAATGTGGACAAACATGATGATCATGGTTGTGACTGAAGAAAAGGGGGTAGTAGGCACTATGCTGGTGCTGACTCTCCTCCCTTTTCTTCACCTTTGACATCCTCATCTTCTTTCTCCTCTAGCTTTGATCAAAGTTGTAGAGGATGTGGCCATGATGGAGGTGACCGATGGAACAAAGATGATCGTAGGACCCACCGAACTAGCAGAGACTAGGGGCATGGGCAATTAAGGGAGGCCCACCACCATGAAAAGAGGGGCAACAAAGGACATCATGGACATTGTGACCATTATAAAGGTTATGACCATGATGAGCCTTTGCTTACAATAAGGAACATGTTGAACATTGTAGAGGCCATGAGAATCTCAACAAGGCATGTGAAAGATAGCAAAATTAAGCAATTGGATATGAACAATATCCTCAAGTTTGAAGGGGGATACAACTCAAATCCACAGAATCATCTTCAAGCCTTTCACAATGCCTAAGCCTTGTTGAACATCGAAAATGAATGATAAAAGTTAAAGTTGTTCCTAAGGATACTCATCAAAGAACTTGAAAGTTGGTACTGATTTTTGGAACTGGAATCAATCCATTGATGGAGTACAATGTTTGAGCTCTTCAATGACAAGTATCAGACATACTCCTGAGTGTCCAATCTAAAAAAGAAGATCCAAGGTTGGAAACAAGGAACTCATGAACCCTTGGATGTAGCCATGAATAGGTACTATTCTCTCCTGTAGAGATGTGCTAGCCATGGTTATTCTCAAAGGAAGTAGCTTCACCATATCATAGATGGGCTTCGCATAGAAATGAGGAGAACTCTTGGGGTCTATGCCCAAGGGAGACTTTCAAAATTAAGATCCCATTAGATTCAAAGGCTAATAGAGTAGGTTGCTAAAAAAGAAAGAGAGTTAAGAAAAAGGAAAATTTCAGAGGAGCACAATTGAGACCCTTCCATTAGAAAAAGGAAGGTCTAGTTCTTTGACAATGAGGAGGAGGCACTGCATGATGAGGTGGTGCAACGTAAGACCTTGCCGATTCAAAATTCTATTTCTGAAATTTTGGCTAAGGTAGACAAAATGTGGGTCTCTTTGGATAAAAAATTTCAAAATGCTCTAAATATTGCAAAGGAATCCAAAGAGCAAAGTAGTGATCATGATCATAGAAGAAGGAAGGAAGCTGAACATACCCACCAAAGGGGTAAGGGCAAAGCTATTGCCATAGAGGAGGTTGTGGACTCTGAATCAGATGATGGTGGTAGATGTAAAATCTACCACTATGAACATCCTAAGGGATGTTGTTCCATTGTGCCACACTTGCAGGAGTCTGGGGTATATGCTCTAAATCCTAAATTGGCAAAAATGCAAGCACCTTGAAGGTTACCTTATCTTTAAGGTAACCCTAGGTAATTTCACCAACAATAAGCCTATTATTTGAGTGGAGCTCCACCATAACATTATGAGCAGTACCATCAGTGGTAGCACCCACAATCATGGGGGATACCACCACCAAGGCAATAGTACCCTCACCAATAGCCTAATCCATATGGGTACTATGTTCAATAGCCCATTTCTCTACATGACTCTTCTAGTTATGCTTCATTTTAGCATCACTACTACCCTACTAAATACTATAAACCCCAATCTCCAAGAGGGGAACCCCCATTTCCTCATTACCCTCTTCATCCTTTTGCTCATGTCCCTTTGCACTTAACTCAATTACCACATGCTCCATTAATGTAGGGTGAAATTCTAGCCTAGCCATAATAACGTAACACCACAAGGGTTGTTAACTTACAGTCAGCTCCTCAGCCAAGTGGTTCAGAAAATAAACCTTGAAAAAGACCCTTCTTCTAAATCAACAGTCGTACAAAGCCCTTATATACACTTATAGTTGATGACCTTGCTTCTCCCTCATCCTTTGCAAATCCATTTGAGAACCCTTCAAACCAAATGCCTCCCAAAGTGCATACTGTGATGTTGACCCATGTTGTCACAAATTTGATTAAGGCCAACCACCTTATCTATTTGCAAATCACTAAGAATGAACCTTGCAAGGCTCTTTTGGAATCATGTTCTGGTGTAAATTTAATTTTCCATAAAATGTACAAAGCCTTGAACCTGCCTTCACTCAAGAAGAGCAATGTTCATCTTGAGTTGGTAGATCTATCCATCACTATTTCCTTAGGGATAGTGAAGGACATGGTGACCACTATCTATGAGTGATCCTATCTTGTTGACTTCCTGGTGATTCATGCTGATAATTACAAGGGGGATTTTCCAATCATCATGGGGAGGGCTTGGTTTCACACCATTGATGCATGGTTGGGAATTAGAGACCTCTCCTTGGAGATTTCCAATGAAGATAAATTCAAGAAGATAGAGAAGAAGCAAGTTCCATGCATCACGTATAGTAACATGGGGTGCAACTATGTGCAAAAGCTATAGTCCATGAAAAGTACATCTATCACATCATGTAGGTAGTGTGCAAATGTGTATGAAATTCAAAGGTGCATGTACGTAGTAGTTAAAAAATAGGAGGACACCCAGTGGTTGATAACTGATCCTAATAGTAACTCAACAATATGCATGGAACCAACTGAGAGCCTAACAAGTTCCTATATTGAAGGCATGGATGAACTGGAACAAGTTCATAGCCAACTCTCTGATGATAAACCTGATGACATCAATTGGGGAGAGTTGGAGATCCCTAAAAGTTTTAAATAGGAGCCCCTTGAGCTAAAACCTTTACTAGCCAGAATGGAATATGACTTTCTAAACAATGGGAAGCTAGTTATTATCAATGCTAACCTTGCTCCTATGCACAAAAAGATGTTGTTGGAGGTGGTCAAGAAAATGGCCAATAGTCTTTACTTGGTTATATTATGAACTCACTTGAATTGATCCTAAGATATGCTAGCACTGCATCTACATAGATCCTTCCATGAAGCCAAAGATGTAGCCGTAGCAGTGGTTGAATCCCAAACTCAAGCAAATCATCAAGAAGAAGATTGAACAACTCCTCAAAGCAAGGTTCATTTATCCCATTGTGGATAGTGAGTGGATTAGCCCACTTGTGAAAGTGCTAAAGAAAGATGGCAAATGAAGGGTATCTATCAACTTTAGGATGTTGAAATTGGTGACTTACAAAGATCATTTCCTATTGCCATTTGTGGACCAAGTGTTGAACACCATTTCTATGCATTATTTTTACAGCTTTCTGGATGGTTATAAATTTAAATTGCATAGAGAATGAGGCCAAAATAATGTTGATAAGTTTTTTGGGGACTTCTGAATATAAAAAGATGCTATTTGGTCTATGTAATGCCCTTGCAACCTTCCAACACCTTGTCTTGAGAATCTTTCAATAGTAGATAGATAGCGGGGTGCAAGTCTTCATGGATGACTTCTCCACCTATGGGGCTACATTTGAGCAAGTCATAGACCATCGTAAGCAAGTGCTAAAAATGTGTGTGGTGATAAACCTTTAGCTTAATTGATAGAAAAGCCATCTGATGATCCAGGAAGGCATTGTTTTGGAGCACAGAATATCTAAAAAAGGGATTGAGGTGGACCCTGAAGAAATAAGGGTCATCCAAGGAATTACCAAACAACTAGAAACAATCAAAGATGTGAGGTCATTCCTTGGACACATTAGCTACTATTGACAATTCATAGAGAATTTCTCTAAGATTAGTGAACCGTTGGTGGAGCTGACAAAGAAGGATGCTTTGTTTGTCTGGACTAAGGAATGTGAGAATGCATTCTAACACCATAAGTAGAAGCTTGTGGAAACTCCAATTCTACAAGCACCTAACTAGTCTAGACCATTTCACATCATGATGAATGCATTAAATCATGCCTTGGGAGCCATGCCCAAGTAGTTGGATGATCAGAATTATCCTTACTACATCCATTGTGCAAATCAAAGCATTGTGGGTGCACAATTGAATTACACCACAATAGAGAAAGAACTGATGGTGGTGGTGCATGCCTTAGAGAAATTCAAGCACTATGTGTTTGGATACAAGGTGTTCATGCACATAGATCATAGTGCAATTTGGTTCCTAATGAACAAATTAGCAGTGAGCCCTCGTGTCATATGATGGCTTGTGATCTTGTAGGAATTTGATCTTACAATGGTAGATCGAAAGGGAACTGAGAACATGGTCGCTGACCACTTGTCTCAGGTATGATGGGACAAAAAAGAGGAGGAAAGCCAATTGTTTGATTAATTCCCTAATGAGCTCCACTTTACTGGGGCTATAACTGAATAAATGCCCATTGAGCCTAACTAGTACGATGGAATTCTTACCTATCTTCTCACTTAGGAGATGCCACAAGAGTTGGACTATAGGAAGAAACAATAGTTTCTTCACTAGTTGAAATGCTTCATGAAAATTAATGGACACATTTACAAGGTGTACACCAATGACTTGGTTCATTGGTGTGTCCTTGATGCTCATCAACTGTATGTTCTCTGAGATGCTCACAAGGGCCCTTGTGGGGGCCACTATGTTGGAAGATGCACAACCATTAAGATCATAATGGCAGGGTATTATTAACCAACACTCTTTGAGATGCTCACCAATTCATTTGCTCTTGTGAACACTGCCAACATGATGGTGGAATGACCGCTCATATGGAGGAACCTTAGCAGTGGATCCAACCACTAGAATCCTTCAACATCTGAGGCATTGAATTCATTGGTCCCATCACATCCATGTCAAATGGAAAGGCGTACATCATAGTTGCTATTGACTATTGTATAAAATGGATAGAAGTAGCAACCATCACCAACTATACATCTTCTACAACTACTCAATTTATACAATAAAATGTTATCAATAGGTTTGGTGTGCCACATGCACTTATTTCTAACAATGGTACTCACTTTATAAGCACTACCTTTTGAAAGCTCATGCAATGCTTGGAGGTAGAACATAAATTAACAATACCTACCAACCCCAAACCAATGGTCAAGCTAAGGTTATGAATAGGAAGATCACTAATATCTTAATAAGAATAATAAGCAAATATAGGAGAGACTGGAGCACTAAACTTAATGATGCACTCTAGTCCTACTGCTCATCTTGGAAACTCCCTATAGGCTATTCTCCCTTTGAGTTGGTGTATGAAAACTACCAACTCTTCTTATTCAGTGAAAACTCTGTACACTTTCAACAACTTATGACCTTAACCTTGAGCTAAGTCTAGCATAGAAGGAAAGACTAATAAATCTCAACATGCTAAATGAGAATTGATTGGTAGCCCTATCTTTGAATGAAGTGCATAAGGCATTCAGTAAGCAATGGCATGACCCTAGAATTAGGAAAGTAATATTGCAACTAAGTGGTAAGGTTCTATACTAGAATCCCACACATGTGCCACAATGAACAAAGTTTCAAACATTATGGGAGGGACTTTATATTATTTATGAAACGTTTCCTTTTGGAACCATGTTAATCTACAAACTTAAAAGCCCAAACAAAAGGTTGTTAGTCAACATCCAACAAATAAAGCCTTTTCATGTACTCAAGAGAGCCAGTGCTAGCAACACCTCTTTAGATGGACAAGCATGCTTAATTTTTTGGATCTCCTCCTTCCAACTTAGTTGTAGGGGAGATGGTCATCCATGCTAAATCATATAAAGTGGTTCCTCAGTTTTTCATTTTATTTTCTTATTTTTCACCATTTTTTATTCTACATTGTCTTTAGTACATTTTATCTTTCTTGAATATTTTAAAATTTCTTTTATATTTTGCTTTATTTTGGTTTGTGTTTTTCTTATGTTTGTCTTCTTTTCTTTTATTGTCAACAAGACACAGTGTAGTTGTTGTTGCTTGTTGATGGTGGTTTGTACCATAATGTTATTTGATTGCTAATGTTTGGATTTTATCTTCGAATTTTGGTGTTGATAACTAAGAAATGGTTCTTTTCATGATTATAGGTAGTGAGTCCATGACATCCACCCATCCACAAAACTCTATGGTGTTCCTTTTTTTGGAAATATGAGGTCCCTTGCTTAACGAAACTTTTACTGAACTAGTGACTTTAGTAGTTTCCAAACTTGGAAAATATTAAATGGATAGACAAGGGTGTGACTTCAAGGGGATTCGATGCTCTCTGTACTTGCCTATCCTCTTGAGTGCATGAGTGTTTTCATGGATTTCTCATCATTCCACTGTTGACCAATAATATGAAGTTAAAGTCTTTACATGGTGTGGTTCCCATCCAGAAATCATTTGAAAAATGATGGGAATTCAAAGCAAACTCCTTAGACTTAATAATAGGCTACAAGCATTAGTTATGAGACTAGAAAGACATGTTACCCATGCTTAAAGGTCCCCTCTAACTGAGGCCCTTTCTCACTTCCTACTTCTCTTTTCTTCTCTTTAAGGAATGGTGATTAATCTGTGGAAGCATTCTTGTGTCTTGAGGGGGTGGATTAGTTTTAGAGTATTAATGTGAAGTCACTGGAAGTGGTTGGTTTTGATCTAAACTAAGGATGGACTTTATCGGGTCATCTTAACCATAAAATCCATAAGGGACTTCATGTGACCACAATCTAAAATTCCATTCAACTCTCTCTCTCTTATCATCCAACTATGCTTTCCATAATTCACCTCACTGCCTCTTCTCATGTTTGTTTTCAATGTCTTAGTTTGATATGGCCAAATTTCTTTAATAGTTTCTTCAGTGATTTGGTGTTTAACTATCATAACCATTAATTGGTCATGGGGCCCATGGGCTCCTTGGTTTGAGGATATGCAAGGGCATTAAGGGCATGAGCTTGCTTTGGGAAGGATCCCCTTGCATATCTCTTGGTTGGGTTGGTTAAGTTTCAAATCCCTTAGGCAGCTTCATGATCAAAGCCTTTTGTGCATCCCATCGGTGGCATCCAATCATGCACTCTTTCATAATGTTCTCCAATAAAAAACTTCTTTTTTGTGAATTCTTTAATCCTCTTTGAACATTTCATTGTGTTCACAAATTTTCTAGCTCTACAAGAACTCAAGTTTGTGTTAAAACTCTTGTTTTTCCCTTATCTTTAATGTTGAAAATTTTCAAAGCCCAAAACCTTTTAGAGCCCATAACTTTCAAACTGCTTCTTCAATTTACCTTATTTTTTAGTCCTACTGCTACCAGAGGTAATCTCTACATTGTGGAGGCCACAAACCTTACGTTTTGATGAAATTTTTTTTCAAAATTTCTCTTGCTCCCCACAAGGGTCTAATGAATGAAATAACATTAAAATCACCTAATTTAGTCCAACAAACTATGGTAGCCACAAAAATTAAATAATATTAAAATAATCAATCTACCATGATCACAACTTAGCCAAGTGTAACTACTTAAAGAGACAAGGTACCTAAATGTTATAAGTTGCACATCACACACTAATCCTTGATTTTGTTGTGATCACAAATGGCACCAAAAAGGAAGCATGGATTGGAAGCAGGACCATCCCAATCAAGGGGCAATTTGCCTAGAGCTGGAAGGGGTTAACACCCTCAATTGCCCCAATTGCAAGTGGCAAAAGGGGTTTGGGTGCCAATTTTTATCATGGTGTTCAATTTTGTTGTCATGAACACTAAATTTTATAAAAGATTGTAAATCCGTACTCTTGGGCACTTAGCATCTGTTTGTTTAGTCTAAGTCAATTTGTGTGTTAGTTAGATAGTGAAATTCCCATACCTTCTTAATATTTTGTAAAGAACTTGTTCCTCCTTTTGTTCACTTGAGGATGAGTTTTCATTTAGTCATGGGGGTATGATGAATTGTATTCTTCTTATGCCTTGATATCAAAGCCCTGATATTGTAGCACATGCTATGTTATTGGATATTTGATATCACGGAATGCATGCCTGCCTATAACTACAACACTTTGGTGCACAATTCTCCTCGTCTTTCCATTAGTTGTAGCGAATCTCTTGTAGCTTTTCCTTTTGAAAGTTAGAATACTTTTTGAGTGCCTGTAGCAAGAGTCAAAGAAGTATATGGATCTTTATTTGAGCACTAATGTACCTGAGCACCTCAGTGTGAATGGCAATAAAAACAAGCTTTTCTAATCAAACCTTGCAGCACTTGGAATAGATTAATGTTTCCTTATGCATTTATTATTTATGCACTTTACTTTAATGAATTTTGATTAAGTAATTAATATCAATTAAATAATAAACATAAGCACAACCACTTCGAGCATACATTAACGCTTGGTAACTTAGTAGCGTTGCAACGTGTTTAGGATGTGTACGGAAAGTAGGAATGGATGCTTATGATAGGATTAGTTAAGTGTTAGTGAGTTATTAGATTAATTAAATATTAAATTTTCCTTGTTTCCAACACTTAGGAAATTAAAAAAATAAAAGATAGAATGATAAAAATCAGATGCCTTAATTATACTTAACCATACCTTTGCATTTCATAAGTGAAACTGGGAAGACAATGATCACATCCTTGATATTCACCTTCTAAACTTGGTGTACTTAGAAAACTAAAGTCTACAAAATTTGACTAGATTGCTTAGTGAATGCTAGTGATTCGTATGGTTGGGCATAGGATATACTTGTTGCTGATCAGTGATGCTAACTATCACCTAAGCCATCACTTGTGGAAGATCATTGAAAACATGAGGGTGAAGATTCTATTAAATAAGATGATAGTTAAGTTGGTCTGAGGTGCTATTGAAGACTTTGTAGCCAAAGAAGAATTGATACAATATGGTCAAAACTTCTCTTGAGAAGTTTTGAGCACCTTAAACCACACTTATACAAAAATTATACTACTCAGAAAAGTGATTAGCATTAATGGTTTAGAGTTTCTTTTCCCCATTGTGATGCCTTCATGATAGGGATGGAAGATGTAACAACTAATTAAAATTCAAACATACCGTATGAGATTTTATGTCTTGTCCCTAATACATACATACATATACGTGACTTTAGAAGATGTGATACATTCTCAACAATGAGATGTTAGCCTAGTGGTAAGACACTTGATTTGAAAGCTCTAGGTCATGGGTTTGATTCCAGTGGGCAATGTTGAGTTATATAAAGTTCTAATTGAATTATATATCTTAGGGTGTACCTATGTTATTTCAAGTTTTAACTCCAAGGTTCTAACAACAACAATAGGCATTTAGTAACAATTTGTAAGTTGATTGTAAGCCTTGGATTTTGGAAGTATTTCATGTGTCCTGTGTTTATAGTTTAGTATGCTTGATTGAGGTTTTTAGTCTTCCAAGATGCATTCTTGCCTCATATGTTACACTTCAAGGCTATGTGCATGATTCCAAGCTTTTAAGGATGATTTCCACTTCATTCAGATGTCTTGTGGTCCTTTTGACATGTTTCCTGAGGTTTTAGCTTTCATTTAGAATTGTTTGTACAAAGTGTGATTTGGGGAAGTGCACTAACTACCATGTGTCAGCATCAGTGCACCTCCCTGCATCAATGCAGGGACATTGATGTACCCCCACTTTAGGCTTGGTTTGGCCCTCTTTGCCTTTTATGTGACTAGGATTAGCTTGGGCTGCATTGACACACCTCCATTAATGTCTAGGCACTAATGAACTTTCTTCGTTACTTCATGAAAATTATAAATACCTAGGATAAGCTCTCACACATATCATACACATTACTTTCATTTCCATTTGAGCTTTTGACATCTAGTTTGTATGGANCAAAACAACAAAACATTAAAAACTATAAAATTATTTATTTAATTCTCATTTTCATAAGTTGTGACAATTCATCCTTGTCCAAGGAGGTCATAATGATATGGCATGGTGTTGGGCTATTGAGGTTGTAACTAAGAGCCATTTTATTGTATTTTGTGTGGTGTTACATTTATCTCTAAGAGGGATTGTAATGCATGTGTGTTAATGTTTTCTTTGTTTTTTATAATTATAAAAATCATAAAACATACCATTATAAATATTTTTTTCATCTTCCTCACAACATGGGTTTTCATTTGTATCATATATATTATATATTTTTTATATTTATTAAATGCAATAATATACATAAGTGTTCTTAACAATCCATTCAACATTGTCTTCGAAGCTTACGATTGGATTGCATTATGTTCTGTATGATAAATTAGGGTCCAAAATTTATGGGACCCCTATCATGTGCCCACTATTTTTTTTCTTTCAAACATGTGCCTAATGTTTTCTTTTAGAAAGGACCAAGTTTTTTCTATAAATTGTTTGCTACCATCCTTGTTGTTGATATGCATCCAACATCAAAGGCATGTTAATGAACGGTAAAATTTCTTGAAAATGCTTTGTGCTGCTCTAATATTTGTCATTTCTACGTCATTTGTCGTTCATGTTTAGTAGCTTCTATTATGTTTTTGTAGTTTCTTTGGTTTTTATGCATTTTCGTTGATCTTTGACAACTCTCTTTAGCTATTGCATGTGATTCACTTAAAATTTTTAACTCATAAAACTTATTCTCTCTTCACGATTGCCAGCTGAAGATGGAGTTTAGATCTTTTCAGCTTTTGAACTTTGTGCTTAATTAAGGTCTTATTGTTGGGCACCTATGAATTTATTTGAGTTCTAGATTCAAGAGCAACCATGATAATTTTGTTGTTATTGTTGTTTTTTCATTGCTCCTACTAGCTGATCTAGCTCTCACTTTGTCAATATGACATAGTTCATCGACATTCAAATTTTTTTGGACTAAAGTATTTGTATTCGAGTCATTGAGTACAACTAGTTGATTGAATGATGCTATGCAAAGTTTCTACTTCACATGATGCTACCTTCCTCTAGGCTGTCTAAGAAAGCATATACAACACTAGTAGGACCCCTCTTATTCTCATCATAGATTTCAGTATTTTAGCTAAATCCTTAAACATGAGGGACTTTGAACTCTTGGCGAATGTCTCCCCTAAACATATTGTCTGTTGGAGAAATTTTCAAATTGCAAAGGTTCCTAATGTTGTAGTAGATTTAGTTTTAATATTTGCCCTTACACTTGCAAATGTGAAGATTGTTTTTTTTTT
>MNCI01005676.1:118415-134359 GCA_015680685.1 Gnetum montanum | reverse complement strand
TACTTCAAGACATATAGATTGAGGAACGGAGGAAGAGAAACTGTGTTGACTGAGACTATTATATAGGAAACATGTTAAACTTAGCATTCCACAGGGTGTGGAAATGCATTCAGAGATCAACCATTCGCTGAAATGTGTGTATCTTTTCCAGGATGTGGATTGTCGAATGAGAACAAAGGTGGAAGAAAGAGGAAAAAGGCCAAATGGTGTAGAAAACTGTGGCTTAATTAGAAGACTTTCTTCTGAAGCGAGGCTTGATGATGGTGATTATTTGGATCTTCGATATGACTCCATGGCTGCACATTGATAAGAAGTGAAATTCTCCAAAAGCACTTTATGCTACTTCTATGTTTGTCATTTCTACTTCATTTGTGGTTCATGTTTAGCACCTTCTTCCTCATTTTGAAGTTTCTTTGATTTTTCTGTGTTTTGTTTGATTTCTATTAACTCTTTTTAATTGTTGCATATGGTTCTCATCTAATTCATAAAATTTTAATTAAACCATGTACTTATAATTATAATTATTCTGGGATTGAGACTTCCAAGCCCCGTAAATACACATCATCAATGTCATTTCATATCACCGTCAACAACAAAGTTTCTCACGCCACGAAACCCACCTCGGTTTCATTTTCGATTAAACACCATCATAACCGTAGATTCATTGGGGGATCTTTGCGCAGCTCACTTTTTGTCATCACACAGTTACCACACCTGAACAAAATTCGTCCGTTGTGCGCTTCTACCTTTCTCTATTTCCATTTTGCTTGACCCTGTGCTCCATACGTCTCCGTCAAATTCGATGCAGAAACCACGAGGAGGAGTATGGCGGTCCCTCTGAATTGGCCGCTCGTGCGTGTGTCGGCTTTCATTTCTGTGCCTGATTTAAATCAATTGCTTTTTACCAGTTTGATTTCATGTCCAGTCTGTTTGTTCTGCGGCAACTCAAAAGAGTGAAGAAATAGAGGGGTAGAGAAGCTGGAATTGTCCAGAATTTTGCAATGGAAGAAGAGGGCAGCAGCAGCATCAGCTGCTCGGCGCAGGGTCTGGAGGACACGTCGCCGGACGCGCTGAAGAACACGCCGTCTAACATCGCGAGGTTGGAAGATATTATCGAGCAATGCAAAGCTAGGCGCAAGTACCATGCCGAAACTAAGAGCCCCTCCGACGGCAGGGACGTTCGCTGGTACTTCGCCAAGAATCCTCTTGCACCCCACGGTAATAATTATTATGTCAAATGCCAGTTGCCTAATTTGGAATGTTTATTGGCCTGGATTCATTGCACTGTGAAGAAAGTGCCTGCTTATACGAAAATTGAAGCAAAAAATGCATGAAAAATGCTGTCCAAATTAAAACTTGCATGCGTTGTGTTCAGAATAGCGTATAAGAACCCTAGAAAGGAAAACATCAGAAAATATGGAGGTTAAAAAAAAGAAATATTGCATGGCTTCTTTAAACCTAAAAATGCCAAACTAATTCCACTTTCGCTGAGCTTACACCACTGAAAACTTATAATATGACCCATCAGTATCACACTCATCCATGGTGTAACAGAGTATGCTTTGGTCTATATTTTGTTTGTTCCCTCAACTTTAATAAAGCCACATCTTTTAACAGGAGCATTCGTTGGTCTTCTCATCTATGGGTGCTATTCCTAATCTTTCCCTAATAAGAGAGTAGTTGATTCAATCTTTCTTGTTTGCACTATGCACATGTTAACCGTGATGCCTTTTGACAGGCCAGCATTCTGCACTATAAATGAACACAACTCTAATAGTAGTTCTGTATAAGTTACCCTTTAAATTAGCAGGGGTTATTTTATCACAAAGCACACCACTACCTTCCCACCATTTTTTCCATGCTACTTAATTCTGTTTTTGACATCTTACAATCCACCTGAACAAAAGACCCAAGTATCTGAATTGCTTACATTGAAAAACTTCTTGGACACCCCCAATTTACCATTATTTCTCACCTACTGACTCTTCAAATGGGTTGTGGATTTAGTTTTGGTTTTTTAATATTTTCTTAGTTATAAATGAACCTGATGGTGCCATCAGAAGAAATTTGCAATTGATCATCAGTATCTTCCCTCATGTTTGTTGTTTGTTTTCATCTTTAGTTTGCTGTAAGTTCATGCTACCAGATACAGCACTCAACATGTTATTGACAATGCTAGTTTGGATTTAGTGTTTTATTATGCCGAGCTCTTAATAGTAGTCTAGCCAGCAGTTTTTTCTTTCTTGATCTAAGGCTTTGTCATATCCATAACTGCCAATGCGAAGGACAATGTGGGCCCAGTGTCAAACGATAACTTTCTGTTCCATAGGCTCTCTATATATTTGTGCCTCTATTCAAAGAAACTCTTTTAACAAATATAAAATAAGTTGCCTGAAGTTCGCTTGCTTTTCCTACATATTTTTTAAAATTGCTAATTGTATGGAAAATCTCAACCAGTTAGAATAGTTTTTGAATTATTTTTTTATTTCTCATTGACTTAGAAGATGATATTCTCCTCAAAAGAAAATACAAGGCATTGCAGAAAATTATAGTTAGCTTTCTGACTAGGACTGAATAAATTACTTGAATTTGTGATGGATGTCCAAAATTTTGTTGTCATCATCATCCTAGCCTTGTCCCAATAAAATGGGGTAGGCTAGATGGATGTCCAAAATGTGTTGTCTAATAGAGACTTATCAATGCTCTAACATTTAAGAGGAAAGACTAGCCTTAGAGCTTGTTATATTCTGTTCTAACTTTGGAGGAAAGCAGCTCTTGAGGCTTTACATTTTACATTGACATTTTTGTTGCTGATACATGTAACTGACATGAAATTTCCATCAGAATTAGCTGCCTCAGTTCCGTCTACAGAGATAGTTGGAAAGGGTGACTACTTCCGTTTTAGTATGCGTGATTCCCTTGCTTTGGAAGCTTCTTTTTTGCAGGTTTGCTCTCTTTTAAATGTTTGTTGCATTTTTCAGTGTAGAGAAGATTTGTTTCGTTTTGTTGTCTAAGATATTGAATAGTGCTACCTCCTGGTTCTATTTTTATTTTATTTTCAGCAAATTAGCTTCATTGAGTAATGTTTCTTCCTGATTTAAGAAAACATTTCACTTTCTATCAGTTTCTGATTGGCATTTTCATTTGGAAATATTTTACACCATCTGCTATCATACATTAGCTTTTATTTATTTTTTAAATATTTGGGTTCATTTGGGAATTAAATTACAGAAAGAAGAGGAATATCTTTCTTCTTGGTGGAAGGAATATGCAGAGTGCAGTATTGGACCAATTGAATCATTTAAGAAATCACGTGATTTTCAAACTTCAGCAAGGTCAGGTTCATGTGGAGCATCTACTTCGGTACAAAATTATGATGATGCAGAAGAGAAAGTTGGAGTGCCTGTTAAAGGAGGCCTTTATGAGGTAGGTGTGGCAAGATATTATCAGAGTAAACTATAATGAACAAATTTTCTGGTTTTTTCATTTTTTTCTATCAAATATTTAATGCTGCAGTTTAATTAGGACTTGCATACATATTGAGGAAGATTCACATTTTCTTCTCCAAGAATTTTTGTGTACATACTATTAAGAGTTTTCCTTCATCTACTTTAATGGGTTAGCCCATGTTGGTGGAATAAAGGAACCAAGATGATGAAGATGACTATCAACAGTTTTTCTTTATTATTGGTGAAAAATATTAATAAAATACAATAATGTGATTATTTTCTCCAGATATGTATGTTCTGGTTAATATTATATTGTTTTAAACAAGATGTAAAACCCACATCTATTTACAAGGATTGCATCCTGAATAAGTATTAGAAGGAATCCATCCATGCCAGAAATTGACAAAATGTCCCTGGAAGTACAACAACAAAAAAATCTAAAATGAAACTGTACTTAAGCATATATATGTGTGGCCAACCTTGCTTAAATGTAACATTATCTCATGGTAAACTGAGCATCCAATTTCAAAACCCGTGTTCAGCATTTCTCTTGTCAAAATCTATTGTTCTATTTTAATGTTAATTCTCAAAAACTACGGGCTGTGATAAAGGGTCCATATCATGTTTTTACTTTTTCTCTGTTGTTAGAACAGCAGGCCTTTAGAAAGTCATGGAAATTACATGGAACAGAAAGCTTAATTTAAACCTTAATTTTCTTTAGAAATCTTACCCAAATGATCCCTGTAAAAAGCTCAGTTACTAAGATGCGAACCCTTCCATTGAAAAGTTCTTGCCAAATATTAAAAAATGTTCCTATTCTTGTGAAGCTTGCCTTCTAAGTGCCCTGTCCTGAACCAAGAACTAAAGAAAAATACTAACATTCACAGGCATTGTGCTAAAAATTTGTAATTTCAAAGGGAGATTCACTATTGCAATTTTCCAGTGCCCGTGGCCTTGTAATTGCAAAAACTTATTTCAGATGGAACATTTAATTACATACATACATGAGTGGTATGGATAAAACACAAATTGATTATTTCTTTTTAAGCAAAAGAGATTGGGTCATGTGTAAAGATTGCAAAGTCATACCTGGAGAGTGCCTTGCAACTCAGCATCAACTAATGGTCATGAATTTAGCTATACTGAACTTTAAAGGTAGCACAAGAAAAAAGACTAAATGCATAAAATGGTGGAATTTGAAAGAAGATAACACCATCTTATCGAAAGAACAATTACTTCACGAGGGCACTTGGAATTGGGATTGCTTTGCAAATTTAATTTGGGGCCAAATGGACAGGTGCATTTAGAAAATTGGAAAAAACATTTTGGGTGAAACAAAAGACAAAAAATACATCCCAATGGAGACATGGTGGTGGAGTGATGAAGTGCAACATGCTATCCAAAATAAGAAAAAATGCTTTAAGGAATGGCAGCGAAGCAGGAGCCAAGAAAATAGATTGATATATAAATTGACAAATAAGGAGGCCACTATAGTAGTAGCCAAAGGCAAACAGAAGGCCTTTGATAGCATTTATGAGAAATTAGGAACAAAGGAAAAGAAAAAGCTATTTATAAATTAGCAAAAACAAAAAATAGGACATGTTAAGACATTGCTCATGTTAAATTCACCAAGGAAGTAAATGAAAGAATTTTGGTAAAAGACAACGAAATTTTGGATAGGTGGAAAAATTATTTTCAAGAGTTATTAAATGAAGAATTTCCAAAAAAAGACATCCAAGAAGAAGAACCAAATTTTGGTTTGGTTAATGAACTTTCCTTCTTTAAGGTGAAGATAGCCTTATCAAACATGAAAAATGGAAAAGTTGTTGAACAAGATAACATTCATATAGAAGCTTTGAAAACATTGACAGATACATGAGTTTCTTGGCTAACACAATTATTTAACAAAATTTGTAGGATAGAGAAATGCCAAACAATGGGAGAAAAAGCTTTGTGGTTCCCATTTACAAAAATAAATGAGATGTAGAAAATTGTGTAAACTATAGAGGAATTAAGCTAATGAGCCATATTATGAAGCTTTGGGAGAGAGTCGTAGAGTAGCATCTCAAACTTGAATAATAGTCTCAAAAAATCAATTTGGATTTATGCCAGGAGATCTACTATAGTGGCTATTTTTTTGATACAACAATTAATGGAGAAATTCAAAAAACATAGAAAAAATCTACATATGATCTTTATTGATTTGGAAAAAGCATATGATAGAGTGGCTAGAGATATTATTTGGTGTGCCTTGTAGAGGAAAAATATCCTTAATAAATATATTAAAGTGATTCAAGACATGTATGAAGAAACTACCACTAAAATTAGAACAGCTTGTGTAATAACATCTGATTTTCCAATCACAGTAGATCTACATCAGGAGTTTGCACTTAACCTGTACTTATTTGCTATTATTATGAATGAATTAACAAAGGAAATACAAGATGAAATCCCTTGGTGTATGCTAATTGCAGATGATATTGTGTTGGTGGATACATCTCAAGAAAATATTGCTGCTAAAATGCAGAAGTGGAGACATGCTCTATAATCAAAAGGCTTAAAAATTAGCAGAAGTAAAACAGAATATATGGAATGCAATTTTAATGATAGCATAAATAGTGGTGAAATAGAAGCAACTATTCAAGGCAAAAAGGTCCCTCCTTGCAAACAGTTTCACTACCTAAGATTAATCCTCCAATTAGATGGTGAAATTGATAAAGATATCAGAAATAGAATTATGGCATGATGGTCAAAATGGAGATAGGTTAGTGGTATTTTATGTAATAAAAGAATACCAATAAAATTAAAGGGGAAATTTTACAGGACAACAAGTAGGCTTGCTATCTTATATGGTGCTGAATGTTAGATTCTGGATTCTCGCAACATGTGTTAGGTAAAGTCACTACGTGGATTGCAAATACAATGGTGTTAAAGAAAAATATATGAAAATTGCAGTTAGCTGGTCTAGATCAAGAATGTGTACTGCATGCCAATGCTTAAAAGGAAAATTTTCTATCAATGGCAGAATTGGTGAAAACAGGACACAAGGTTGTTTTTGAAGAAGATCAAGACAGAAGAAATAAATGTACGATATGGGATAATTAGGAACAAGTGACCTGGAGTATTCAAACTAAATCTGGTTTGTGAGGTGATTTCTGCTGCCACTTACAAATCATGAAAAGACTATCTATGTTAGCCATGGTTGGGCCACCTTCAGAAAGGGTACATGCAGAAACTCATGGTGACAGTACAAGGAGTACCTCAGCTCAATTTTGATTTAGAATCATTTTGTAAATCCTGCGCATTTGCTAAGCATGTATGAACAAAGTTTCTGCACCCACGAGAAACAGCTGCTGTGCGGAGGCCAAACTCAAAATCATCCATTTTGAGGTATGATCATATGGTAATGTGGAAACACTGGGTGGAGCGAAGTACTTTGTCACTTATATTGATGATTACTCACGAAAGATTTGGGTCTACACTATCAATTTAAAATCTGAAATATTTAATATGTTTCAAAGATTTAAGCTTTGGTGGAGAAATTGACTGGATTGAAGATAAAGCTAAAGACAGATAATGGTACGAAGGATGTAAATTATGAATTTCAGCAGTATCTTAAGAAGCCTGGGATTATTCACCAGAAGGCAGTTTCCTATAACCTTAAACAAAATGGAGTCGCTGAAAGGAAGAACAGAACCGTTTGCAGAATGGTCTGCTATATGGTGGCACATACACAATTGGATAATAGTTTTTGGGTAAAGCATCATCACTGGTTCATTACTAGCTAGTGATTTCCACGTTGCTGGCTATTACTGCATAGTGATTCATGGTAATGCACTAATACTGCTAAAACAATATTTCTGAAGAACCTAAGACCCTCTCTTGAACTGGTCAGTGTCTATCATTGGGACAATGTCATAGGCGATCGATATTTAGTGATGCTTAGTAGTAAATATAAGTTTACATACCTTAACATAGTTTACGTCCTTATGATTCCTAATACTATCTAAGCTAACACATTTCATAATTGTCCATCATACAAGTTATAAGTTGCAATGGTCCCATAGACTGTACCTACACCGTATCCACACATAAAAGCTAGCAACAGCCAGTGATGACCAGCGTACCAGTAAAGTAGTTATTTCCACTTATTTATGCATATAAACAGCATCTAAGTCCACTCTAATTCTGCTAATTTGAAATACGTTTTTATCGTTAGTGTTTCATTGTCCATCTTCGGTTATATGTAAATTAAATGAGTAGAGTCAAAATGTTTATGGGCTTAAACTATAGATTTTAGAGCACATTCTTGAATGTTTGTAACACACATATTGCTGTTGTCTGCTTAATTAATTAACGGTAATACATTTTGGCTTTGGCAGATTATGATATTATTTCGTTGTCTGACAAACAGGTTGATATAACAAACAGGTATTGCTTTCCTGTGTATTGGCATGGTGAACGTAGACGTGTTCTACGAGGCCATTGGTTTGCACGCAAAGGAGGTATAGAGTGGATGCCTCTTCGGGAAGATGTTGCTGAGCAGCTTGAATTTGCATATCGTTGTAAAGTAATTCATAAATTTTCTTTGGTTCTATCATCATTCTTTCAAGTGAAGCTGCATTTTTGAATTTTTAATTTTTATAGCTAGTATGCAGTTTAAATCTATCTTGTAAGTCTTTCTTCTGGCAACGACACAAGATTTTTAACTTTTTTCTTATCTCATTGCAAGGTTTACCATCCTTTCTTTATCATACCTATGTTAAAATGAGATGACTGTACGCCCTAGAGAATGGTTCTTCCTTCATGTACCATATCCACCCCAGTAGGGCATAAGACTATTTTACTTTGTAACAAGAAATAATTTATCGGGCATGAACATTCCATTATTTATTAATTCATGAACGTGGCTATGGATATGAGTAGGGTTACCTCGTTAGTTATCTGGGTTCCAACATTCTGGAAGTCAACGCAAAGTTGCCAGTGGTACTTGAAATTCTGCCATACACTTATGGATGAACCTACCATTGCCAACGTTGTTGGGGTAGACATTTTGTGATATATTCATTTTCCTTTCACTGTTCTTTTTCAGAAATAATTCAGAATTGAAAGTTGATTAACATGGAATGGTTGAACAACTGATTACGTCTAATATAATATTCAACAGTCTAAACCAATCATATGCTGTTCAAATATTCAATACACGTTTTACACTTTTCCTTTCACTATTGGTTAATGTACATATTAATATTTTTTAATTATCATTATTTTTTGGTTAGAAGTCTTTTAATGTGCTTGATTTCATCTTAGCTGACTTTTGTTGATCAATCTATACAGGTATGGCATCGCCGCACATTTCAACCATCTGGTCTATTTGCTGCACGTGTTGATTTACAAGGTTCTGTTCAGGTTTGTCATGTATATTTCTAACTTTTTAAATAGATGATAACAAGACACTTTGTTTTCCCACTGCATTGTTGGTGCATTGAACATGCTTTTGTTGCAGGGTTTGCATGCACTTTTTACCGGAGAAGATCATAGTTGGGAAGCATGGCTTAATGTAGATTCTTCTGGCATATCCTTTGATTTTAATTTGCCTGGGGGAACAAAATTAAGGCGAGGGTTCGCACCATCTGGCTCGCCACAACCAACACAGGTTAGATCTTATTGTGTTAAATATATGCCATTTTCACTTCAATTTATCACTGTTGAACTGGCTAGCACAAGAGATGCTGGGAATTACATAATTTCCAGTATGATATGTGAAATATATCATTTTTCATGCACAGTTCTAGCATGTTACATTAAAGCCAAATTTTCATCTTGTTTTTTCTTGTTTCAGGAGGAGATACGTCAGCAGAAAGAAGAAGACATGGATGACTATTGTTCACAGGTTGGTTGTTAATAAGCTTTTCTGATATGTGATAGTTTGTTTTTGCTATATGATAGAAAATGTCACTGTGGAAAGAGTTCTCTTATAGGTTCCAGTACGACACCTGGTATTTATGGTTCATGGTATTGGTCAAAAGATTGAAAAAGCAAATTTGGTGGATGATGTTGCCAACTTTCGTGATATAGTCGCAAGACTTGCTGAATTTCATTTGACAACATACCAGAGAAATGCTCAAAGGGTTCTCTTCATTCCCTGTCAGGTATGCTGCAATTTAATATGTTGTTTCGAGCTTTACTATTTCCTCATGAAATTCTTGAAAATGTGAACAACTGTTGACATTTTTCGCTGCTCCATATGTTATATACCTTCGTATATTTTATGTTGTGTTTTGTGACTCCGCATAAAACTAAGCCATTGATGTTTGTCTCAAGAGGCTTGTTCCTGTGCATGTACAGTTCATTCCTTTCATGTTGTGTTCCTTTAACAGTGCTTTCCTTCACTGTAATTATACAGTGGAGGAGAAGCTTGAAGCTGCAGGGTGAGGCCATGGTTGAGAAACTTACTTTGGATGGTGTGCGAAACTTGCGTACCATGCTCAGTGCCACTGTTCATGATGTTTTATACTACATGAGCCCTATTTATTGCCAGCAGATCATTGATTCAGTAAGTTTTTTCTTTTTTCTTTTTTGAAATTTTTTCCTTTGTAGCTTCAAAATTTTTGTATGCGATTTTAGTTTTTAGCCAAGTGGCTGCTAACCTAGAATATTCTGGATGTGTTACCCTAGTGATAAGAGTCTAGAGTCTTGAGTTGGACACCTCAGGTGATAGGTTCCATTCCAGCGGGCAACACTGAGTTATGGACAAATTTTTGGAAAAGAAATTTTGAAACTGGTGTGGTCTGACAGACCCAAGAGGCTCTCATAATTTAGCAGAGGGTAAAAAATTGATTAAAAATTTAAAGAGGTAAAATCACTGTTCTTCTCAGTTCTAACTAGAATCATTGGAAAAACACATTATACAAAAAGCAATCACCATAATGTTTGGTGAAATTTGTAGGACATTTTCAGGAATTTTAGCAGTAATAGTTATAATCATAGTTATCATAGGCGTCTGCTTTCAGTGTTTTGGGTTTAGGGGGGCCAGCAGACCACTGTGGTACCGACTATTATGTGCTTGTTAGCAACGGTACTTTGTCGATCCCGTTGGGAAGAATGACCATGTATACTCTCTTTGCTTTTGGTTGTTTGGTGACAGTATCCTCTTTCCGGGTTCTGTGGTTCTTTACCCCCTCTTTTTTGTAATTACATCATTTTCTGTTTAAAATACATCCCAGCCTTTTCTTTTTTTCTTTTTTAAAAACAAGAACTGTCAGTCTTGTCAATTATGGCCTGAAGGAATGTTTTTTGGTCATGAACCCTTACTTGTATTATGTTATTGCATTTTTTGGGGAGCCGTTTAGTTGTAATTGTCATTTAAATAATGAAGTTTTATCAAATATTAAGAATGAACTCACAATATTATGTTAACTCAAAGGCATCATAATTTTAGCCTTTTGACTGTGCTTGATTTTTGCATTTGATTTGGGCATATAACTTTTTCCAATTTATGTTACGAGTCACTTAGTTGACTTACTGAGCCACATTTTAAAAGAATTTTTTGCACTTCAGAGCAGGAGATAAACAGCTTTACATGAACCTTGGAATGAGAGTTAAACAGCGCAAAATTTAAAAATATAAGAATAGAGGCGTCAATATTAAAGTTCCATCTGAATACAGATCGACATATATCTAGTGAGATCTGATGATTAAGCGGGTGAACACATTTAAGTGCTTTATTCTCTGACTGTTAGAAACCTTCCTTGTTGGTAATGCCAAATAATAGCTCATTTTTACGACTGTCTGCCTAAAACCAATTTGAAGATATATTTTAACCATACCATCAGAGGTATGTGTGGATTTCATCCTCTAATCTAATGATTGTAGCCAAAACACACTAACTAGTGAGTTAATGCTCATCCACATTTTGGGGGATATATTAATAGTGTGATGTAGCAGGGACCATCATTTGAAGTGGTGGTAAGGTACTTGTTTTTCAAGTTGAAAGATGCCAGCACAGCCACTCAAAGAGGTTAGGCTTTTGCTCATCCACTGACCCTCACGGGACCCGACTTGGTGGGATGAGCATTGAAGCTTCAGGTGATGATCCTTTATTAATAGTATGATGCAGTCCTGAAAGCAATGCAGTATGTCCCACAGCTCATGGATTTGATATTGCTAAACTGTTTTATTGCAATTTAGTCCATATTATCTTACAATTCAGAAAGTGCAGGTGCTGTTCTTGGAAATATTAAACCTTTATCTGATATGCTTTGATTAAAAATAGCAATGCAAAATGCATACATTATACAAATTCACAGAAATATAATTTTTTTGGGTAAACTTCATTTTTAGTCACTCTAGAAAATTGGTAATATTTAAGAGTTGTAAATTTGATTTTTAGAACAGAAATTCTCAAATCTTAATTCATTAATTTGATTTCTTTTGGTTCTAGTATTCTTTCCTGCTGCATTTGCATCTCTTGTTTCTGCAGTTTTGGTTTCCTTTGTTCTGCAAATTGTGATGTGATGGGTGGGAGTGTGTGTTTTTGCAATCTTGATTCTGCCATTTTTTATTGACAGTGAATTAAAATTTTTTTCTCCTGAGAAGGCCATTGGTGTATAAATATGCACAGGCAAAAAATTGGAAGTGACAGTTCACCTTAGACTAGTCCTCTCCCCTGCATATACAAAACATACCTAGTAGACAAAAATGAAAGAGGCCTCTCTCCAGAGGATACCAGGCCATTATACTGGATGGGATGAATATTACAAAAATGGGGGTAAACCTCCTTCTGGCATAGTGTTAGAGTTTGGTTTTAGGCCTCATGGGCAACCCTAATTTAGTAAGATTTGATCAGGGAGATTATTTGAGTACTTTAATAATTGTTGTTTTACACATCATTATGGTTACACTTAATGATCTCCAAGCATTCATTCATTAGTTCAACCGAACATTCAATATATTGTGAATACATCACGACTGTTTGTTTTTTCTGGGAATTTTCCTGAGTTTGTCTTACGAGCAATACCTGGTTTTTTTGAACCTTAGTTTAAGTCTACACTTACCAGCCTCTTTACACAATACAACTTGTCATCCACCTCACTTTGTTGATACACTTCTATGGATTCTCTGCCCACAAACTACATAATTCATGAATGCAACACAGCTTCTCTAACATTTGTGAGAAGACTCTTCTCTGGTGTTAGAACACTTCAACATCTTGTGTCGTAATTCTTCAACAGAAACTTACGACATCCAGAACTCTGTTATCATGAATTTAATTTAAGACTGCATCCTGGATTGATGTACTTGTGGTCTTCTTAATCTATTTAGATCTTCTTTAGCTTCCTTCCTTTCTTGTTCCACACCCCACACACACATATTGGCATTGGCCACATTATGCTACTTATACTTCGTTAGTAGAAATGATGCTTTACTTGACAATTTCTGGTTTTCATTAGTATAGAAATGATGCTTTACTTGACAATTCCTGGTTTTCATTAGTATAGAAACGATGCTTTACTTGACAATTCCTGGTTTTCATTCACAAAACTAATGATTGCACAAGTGATTTCACGAATATGCTCGAACACAGTGTGTGGAATGTAATGCTGGTATGATTGCAGAGCCTGATACCAAAGGGTAACACAACTAGCAGTTCCAGAAATAGTCCTCATGTTGCAATAAGATCAGACTGTGCGTGATCCCAAGGTTTTCATTTGCCTTGGTAAAATGATAAATTGCTGCATTTCTCCCATATTATAGATGAAATGGAAGCTCCTCACAGCCTCCTTTAAGTTGAGTGAACTTCCGTTAGGGATGCCTCTTTTGTTAGCCGAAGGTCCTTGTAGTGGCAGAAGCTTGAATTCAATGATTTCATGCTTTCCAACCTGCATTCTGGCCAGTGCTCGTTGGGCCTCTACCTTTGCTTCCACAATAAAATCAGCTAACTCTGCCACTGTCGTTTCTTTAGGTTTTTTTTTTCCTTTTTTGGTGTGAAGTCTCCATTGCGTCTTCTGCCTAGGCTTCCGTTCCTTTGCTATCGTTGGTAGGCATCTCTGCACACAGGTTTCTATTACTTGGCATCCAATGTTGTCTCAGAATCCAGTGCCAATTAAAGAATCTTTACAGTACTTTTTCAATAAAATGGTTTGGGTCGTGTTTACGTGTTATATTAAAGTGATCAACTTTTGAAATCCCTTTTTTATCAGTCATTTGTAGGCATGGTCAGGCAATTAAAGACTAAAGAACCATGGAAAGCTTGACAATGATTAGTGAATATGTAGGCTCTGATAAGCTTATTGGTTGTTTATGAGTTATCTTTACCATTGTTATCTGTAAGCAGCTGAGAAGGCTATGGTTATCCGTTTTGCAGGTATCCAACCAATTGAATAGTTTGTATAGAAAATTTCTAAAGAGGAATCCTGGCTATGATGGAAAGGTGTTGAAAATTATCATCGTGTTTAAATTCTATGAAAATTATCATCGTGTTTAAATTCTAACTATCAGCACTTTCTTTTATAGATACTACTAATATTAATAGTATATGTTCTATGATTTTCTATATTTGTTAGGTTTCTATATATGGCCATTCATTGGGAAGTGTTATTTCTTATGATATTCTTTGTCGTCAACGTGATTTATCGTCTCTTTTCCTTACTGAGAATATCAACCAAGGTGCTGTTCAGATGGAGAATTCATGTAAAAGTTGGAAGGAATCTAAAAATTATGTCACTGTATCTGAAATTTCTAAGCAACTTGGAGGCAGTTATAATTGTGATGATACCAAAGATGACAGTACAGTCTCGGAAGATGGTTTGGTAAAACTGAAGCAGCCATCAACAGATGAGGAATACTTGCACCCTGTGCTGGAAGGAAGAACACTGTTCTCAGAAAACTCCTTGTTGGACACAAATTTAGATGCAGCGACTGTAAGCACAAATGAGTGCAGAGAAGAGTCTGATAATTATCTGTTTGGAAAATTTGATGAAGGCAGGAGAAAAGAGGTTTTTGAAGGAGATGAATCTTTTAGAAAAGAGGTAACACTTTTCATTCCTTCAATAATTTGTGACGTCCTTTCTGTTCAACTTGTGTTTTGTTTCCAGTTCGACATGCAATTATTCAGCAGTTGAACGAGTAATTTGTCTCATTATTGAACCCTTGTGCATGGTTTTCAAGAAATCTATGTCAGCTGTTGAGAGGGCTGAGTTGTAGGTCCTGCAAACTGGGAGCATTCAATTGTTGGCTGCTCCTTTTATTTTTTGCAGCCGTTGGTCCATCGTGACCTGAAAGGGGTCCCACAATGGATCATCATGAGAAACAAACAAATGCCATGTCCTGCATTCGGAGCACGACTAAGCTAGAAAGAACACTCTTACTTTGTGATTGGGTCACGATCCACAACGAAGGTTGCCGTTGGTCCATTGTGACCTGAAAGGGGTGCCACAATGGATCATCATGAGTCACAAACAATTGCCATGTCCTGCATTTGGAGCACAACTGAACTAGAAAGAACACTCTTACCTTGTGATTGGGCCACAATCCACAATGAAGGTTGCATCACCACCACTATCATCATAGCCTTATCCCAAGTATATGGGGTGGGCTATAAGAATTTTTTTCCATTGTTCACTTTTATTAAGAGTGAAATAAGCATAAACACCCAAAGCTTGGATATCCTTCTCTAAGCTTGCAAATTAGGTATATTTAGTTTTACCTCTTTTTCATTTCCCCGTAACTTTAGTAAAGCAACCTTTTCTAATAGGTGCATTCTTTAGTCTTCTTAGTGCATGACCAAACCATCTAAGACATCATCATCATCATCATTATAGCCTTGTCCCAACAAAAAATGTGGTCGGCTATACCAAACTATCTAAGATGACTCTCCTTATTCTTCTTATCTATGGTGAACTTCCCCTAATAAGAGAGTAGTTGATGCGATCTTTTCTAGTGACATACAATATCCACCTAAGCATGCGCATCTCTGCTACATACATATGTTAATCCTAATGCTTTTTAATAGGCCAGCATTCCACATCATATAGGATCATAGATCTGAAAGAAGCTTTCTCTTCAACCTAGTAGAGATTCTTCTATCACAAAGCACACCATAAGAAATGGCAAGTGTTTTCATTTGAAAATAAAACTTCAAAGAACTTATTTTTTTAAAATTGAAATATTAAATATTTGCATGAAATTCACTTCATTAGTGAGAGTATCAGTTGTTTGTTGTGTTGTCTTTTATCGTAATTTCGTTTTTTGTTTGTTCTTGGAAGCAGCAAGACTTTATGCAATGTTTTTTCTTGACGAGAGAAATCAATTTATATCAGTAGTTTTTAATGTTATGCAATGAAGAAAAACTTTTCTTTTGAAAAGCCAGTCACACTGTTATTATTTTTTTTCGAGAAAGCATTCGGGATATGATAACTGAAAAATGCAAAATATGTTACAAGAGATTACAATCGGTGGGCCATCAGAAATGGCCCTTCCAAGCGGGGGTGGGGG
>MNCI01005676.1:92686-117392 GCA_015680685.1 Gnetum montanum | reverse complement strand
CCCGAGTGGCGGCCCTGACATTTGAGGTTAAGGGTTGCCTTAAAAAAGCGGGGGAGGTTGGCTGGGCAGCCCAACTTGAGGCAACAAAGGAAGGTGAAGTGTAGGCCCTGTAGCTTGGACCCGTTGCCAGACTGGACGAAGAATCTATCCACCAGGTCCATGCCGCGGGCCCACAGGCGGGGCAAGGAGGATCTGGGCACTTGTCTGCTCCTAGTCCTGGGAACAGGCCCATCAAAGAAAAGTTCAGCGTCCTGAAGGCCGTGGTTGGTGGGCAAAATGATTTCTCCCGCGATGGTGGCCCCCAGACAGCTGGCAATCGCCGATTCTGTAACCCAGATCTCCCGCCCTTGGAAATAGGTACGATTGTTGACCCAGTTTGTGAAGAACACGTCGTCTGCCAGATCAGGAAGATGATTACTTATAAAATGGTTTCTTGATCATAGTATTGCATAGATCTCCAAGGTCCTAAGAAATTTCTGAACTTATTTGAGTGCATGAACCCCTCTTTGCATATGAGTTAGATTAGTACAGCAAGAATGTGGCCACATTATTTTAGAAACGAGACAGTGATATGGCTTGATATCTCAAATTGTGAGTGTACATGTCAGCTTTATATGCACAATCAGATTGACTATGATTTTGTTTTCTATCAGAGTTCTGTAACAAAATTTATGAGAGAGAAATGGAACATCAATGTTTATAATCTGATTGAGCTATTTAAGACTTTTTCACTAATTTTTGGTGATTTCATTGACAACTCTTAAAGCCATGCCCTATTGGTGAACATAATAAAATTTTTAGTTTCAGTTTACATGTTCAAAAAGGACAAAGCAATCAAAAAAGAAAAGCGTTATTGAAGGTTTTCCCTGTCATGGTACTTTGCTAGCATTGTTGTCCTACAGGACTGGTATCAATATGATATTGATGATAAGATTTGGTATTGAATTAATGAAAATTTAATGAATTAAAATTCGCTGGAATCAATATGATATTGATGTTAAGATTTGGTATTGAATTAATGAAAATTTAATGAATTAAAATTCGCTGGAAATGGTGATATCACCGTCTCCGTATATGGTGGTTTCACTGGGATGGTGTAGTAATTATACACGGTGAGAATAATAAACAATTGATTTAGTTAGTTACAAAAGGCAATGGTTTTACCAAGGGTCATGATGGTTGTCATGATCATATTAAAAAAAACCATAAGAAAAAAAAACCCTGCAATATGAAGAAGAACAGTGTGCAGATAGACGGAAAATTGTCTTGTATAAAAAAACTGGTGTGTGAAATAATATACAGAATCTTTAAAAGACAATAGTCTTGTACATACTTATGAAGATAGGATTGGATCATAGTTTTTCATTATTAAAATCTTGGATTGTGGATCGTGATTTTGAATTGTAGGGAATAGCAATATTAAAAAAAAATATAATTTTTAAGTATTTTCAAAAGTATATGCAATTAAGAAGGCAAAAACTTGAAAATCCATGAAAAAACAATATATTCAACTTTAAAATATAAATTTCTAAATATTTTAATATAACAACATTGCATTAAGCATGAACATAAACCTAAATTCATTGTTTATACTCCTGTATACATTACCTAAAATTTCAAATAATTTCAAATGTAAGCTACATTGCAGTGTTCATTCACCGTCAACTAAAATAAATGAGCTGAAGAATGGCTGAAATTGGCTGCGAAAGTGATTCAAAATGAGTTGAAGAATGCATTGTTGAGTGCTTGAAGAGTGTGTTGCTGAGCTCCCAAGAATGCATTGCTCCTTGCAGAAAAATGTGCACTCTAAGTGCTGAAAACCTTGAAACTGCTGATGATGCATATTAAGAATGTTCTATACTCATTCTTTCTACTTTTATAGCTTTATTGAGTTATGAATTTTGTTATTGGGATGGTGTTTTAATTTTTAATGAAATGTTTAATGTTGAAAAGGGTAAACTTCTCATTGGTATTTTTAAAGATTCTGAAATCGTTTAGAATTGCCTAGAATCGTCCGGTATTGTGATCTGGAATTGCCTGGAATTGTTTGGAATTGGGATTCCAAACTGGATTGCAATGTAGAACAGATCCAGATTGCAATTCAGAATCCTGATCCTGATTTGATCTTCATAAGTATTATCCTGCACCACCTGTGCAATTTCTAGGCCAACATGATCACTTTGTGGTACAAATATACACTCACCACCTGTGCAATTGCTAGTGATTCATATGCACATCATGTATTATAATTGTTCTTTTTATTAAACTTTATCATTGATTTGTGTTTCCTTGGACCTTGTGACGCTTAAGTCACCACACTTTAACAACTGAGCCTTGAAATTTCCATTTGTTTTTTTTTTTCATTTTCTTTTAGTTTGTAGCAAACAAAATTAATTGATCTATATTTCTTGTATATGTTAAAAACATGTTGCATGGAAATGACACTAGGAGTGCCATGTGTATTCATTATTTTGCTTGTTTGTTCAGTTAAAGAATGCTATAATTTTCATAGCAAAATTATAATTCCAATTTGTTACATGTATCATATTCAAACTTTGTTTGGAGTACGTTGAGAAAAGTAGTACAATATTTTATGATCATGTTGCTTCTTTTTTGTGAAAATTGTATTAAAGTCAGTGTTTTCTGTTTTGTTTACTAGGTGTCTGCATTAAAAGGAAAAATATCTGAACTTGAAGCACGGTTGGGAGAACAGCTGAAAGGCAGTTTGAACACTAAGGAGAAGACGGAAATAGGAAATCACTACACGCCATATATTAAATACACAAAGCTTGATTTCAAGGTGAATTTGATTAAGATGTACTTTTATTACAAATGGACATTAATTATTTTCGTGATATGCTTACAATAACAGTAATTTGTCATATAGGTTGACACATTTTTTGCAGTTGGCTCACCACTTGGCGTATTTCTGTCCTTACGGAATGTTCGGATTGGTGAAGGTACGACATAACCTGATCAGTTTTAATGATACAAAATATCTGGAAAAATGGATGCATAAGGCATCTTAAACCCATTTAATTCTGTATTGTTTATGTATAGATATGGATTTTTAAGATAAATTAGTATGTTCAGACAGGTAAGAGAGTCGTATGTAAAACTAAAAGGACTACATATTGAGAGGTTAATGTAATTTTCGTTGAAATCGTGTTCAAGAATTTTAAAACAAAAACTAAAGCAAATTTCATTACTAAAATAAAAGGCTTTCTTTAGAAGATTAAAAGTAATAAGGTGATGGCCAGATACACATAGACAGATCATAGTACCGGGTATCACATTTCTACATTCTAAGAAATATGTTATTTTTTATGGTCCTCTTGTCTTTTCCTGAAATATAATATGAAATGATAATTATGGATGCAGTGTTTTTCTGAAATGAATAGCTTTTAGGGTTTCAGTTCATGATCTTTTCTAGTTTTATTTTTTGGCTAACAAATGCATATTGATGTTGAGAATTCCAGGAAAGGGGCATGATTATTGGAAAGAAGAGGGTATAACAGAGGAAATGCCTTGTTGTAGGCAGATGATGAATATATTTCATCCATATGATCCTGTGGCATACAGGTAATCCTCCATTTTTAGCGTATGTTTTTACTTGTTGGCTTAAAATTTTTTGCTTGTCATGTACAAGGTACCATTGTCAGGTTACAAAAACCTTATTTTCTTGGCATTTATTTATTTAATATTTGTGTTCCATGAGTTGCTAAAAGCAGCCATAATTAACTGATAAACACTGCAAAGGAGACTTTATTTTCTTCATCTAATTATTTCAATTGATACTCTTGTTAAATGGAAGAACATAACTTTCAGGTTTTGCTTACAGGATAGAGCCATTAATATGCAAAGAGTTTGTCACTAAAAGGCCTGTTTACATCCCATACCACAAGGGTGGGAAACGTTTGCACATTGGCATCCATGTATGCTGGCTAAACTTCTAAGATCAAAATTTATTTTTCCTTGATATTTTGCTTGGGCTGTAACTATTGATCTTGCATTGTTCATCTCAGGAATTTGGTGAAGACATATCAAAGCATTCTAAAGAATTGATGAAAAAGCTTCAGTCTGCTGGGGTAAGCTTGATGCCATCTTTACACTTTAATGGATGCTGTAGTTGCATATTTTACATCAGAATACATGATACAGTTTGCATTTTGTAACAGACGCAAATGGTGCATGCGTTTGGTATCAAAGTTCCCAGTGCAATAGGTAAGACTCTGCCATTTATTGTTTTTGAATACTGTAGATAATTTGATAAGAAGACCAATGGTGTTACGAGTTAATATGCTAAATAAAAATTTCTAATTTTTTCTTGTAGACAACGAAGATGATAATGAGAATCAACCTTTGACTTATGGATCACTGATGATGGAAAAGTTGACAGGAAGTGCTGACGGTCGACTTGATTACATGCTTCAGGTAGGGCCAGCCTAGCTCAATAAATTGTATACTGTACTGTGATGGTTTTCTGTTGAAGAGAAATATTTGCGGATTCATGGTGGTGCATGACCTAGTTCCAGACTGCGTACTGTTATCATTCCATGCTAAAAATCCTTACATGTGCATGTGTGCCTGTGTGCATAGACACTTTCTTTATTTTCTGAAACACATACACACACAAGGAGAGGGGCCATCATTTGGAGTGATGGTAAGTGCCGTTCTCTCAAGTCATAAGAGCTGGTTTGAGCCTGTACTCACTTACTTGAAAAGAGGTTAGGTTTTCGTTCATCCAGCAATCCTCCCTGGACCCTGTGTTAGTGGGATGAGCAGTGAGTCTCTGAGTTACGATCCTTTTTAGATACATGCATAAGACGGGACGGAAATCTTTATAATGACCTTACCAGTTTCCAGCATTATTCCCAATTATTCCTAAATCAGTTTTTACTGATTCCTTACCTGATTTTAGCCGAACTCCATATGAATGTGCCTGATATTGATAAACATTTTATTTGCTTTAACATTGATTTTGTATTTGTTACCGATGAACTCCTCTTTGTACCAACTGGGCATTTGTATTTATAATTTAGCATATGGATAGGTTAATTTGCCAAAGAATATCAATCCAAAGTAGAAGAATTAATCCATGATACTGAAAAATAAACTCACAATCAGTTTTTGCCTTTGTGTAATCAGTTTTTCTACAGCACTGTGAAGGGCACAAAGATTTGCTGCTGCTATGTTAGCCAGTTGCCAGATCGATTGCTTTCCAAAATTTATTTTAATCTGTTTAACCCCTGTATAACACTTAACATTAAGTAGTGAAGAATCTAACATGTGCTTCAACAAAGCTAACTCAACGAACAAGCTACAGGTGTTTTTTAATTAAAGTTTTGTGGTTATCATTGTTGTATATTTAAGATGTAAGAACGTCTGACATCGATGCTACTGTGTATCTACTGAGTTTTTCTTTTATAAAGAAGCCACTCAGTGAACTTGTCCAATACAATTTTGAGATTTGAAGCCAATGGGAAAAAAATTATATAATCGGTTATCCTCAAATTTAATATATAGCTTTCTTGATGTCCTGGCCATTTGATTAGGTTGGGGATTTGTATTTTGTATATACTTTAATTTTAGAGGATTCTATGAATTGAAAAAGTTTGCTGAAAATTCCTGCAGTTATCTCATTCTATCCAAGACTATCTTATTGTTCTAGTTTGATGATGTTGTGACTGCTTGAAAATGTGCAAATTTGAAGGAACAATAATTTTTATAACATGATTTATTCTTTATTCATATAGAGTTCAAGATTATTTGTATTTTTCATTTATATTAGGTAGAGGTTTATTTCTTATTTTTTAAATTTTTAGGTGTCTTAAAATCATTTTTACATGCTTGAAGAAAATGGAATTGAAAATATCAATAATTTTTAAAGGTTTTTTGGTTGATGAAAATTTCTGGAGCTTTTCTCGAGACCATTTATATGAAAACTGTTTCATAGGTCGCTGAAGAAGACATTTTCCTTAATTTTTAACCATTAACATCTAGCATTTTTCCCCTCATATTGTTTCAATTTGTTTATTGATTTGCAATGAATTTTTTTTACTTCATAGTTTACCTCATCTTTGCAATCAACAACCGTGTGTTCAACACAATTTTTTGTTGCTCCCCCTGCTGATCTGTAACCCTCATCTCAGCAAACTGTAGCAATCCTTCTGACGATGGATGCGTGGGTGCTCTAGCCTGGTTATCTGTGTGTCTTTTGATTTTTGATGTTAAATAGTTGTTCCAAATCTTCTGAATCTTGTTCGTATTTGGAAGCGCTCTCAAAGTTTCTTGAACTCGAACTTTGTACGTAAAACAAGAAGGCCGCTTTAAATCGATGATATATTTTCCTAATCAAATAACAGATTTCATACAGATTAGTTATCTATATTTCTGAAAGCATCTCCTCTAGATTATAATTACATGAAGCATTCTTCTTCTATTTGCTGCTACTTGGTTGTCTGTACTTTACGGCTACCAGTAACCTAAATCCCATTACATCTTTCAGCATTCCTTAAACTCTCTTAAAATGCATTGCCACCCATCAACGCCCTAGGCTCCACTTCAATGGTAGTTTTCTCAGTCTCTATGGTCACTCCTTAAACAAGATACAAATTAGGTATGTGTTGACCTGTTCTGTAAAACTTGATATTAACATCTGCCAATTGCTGAATAGGCTTTCCTTATCACTGGTCTTCTACATTGCATGTAAGCATCCTATTTGATTACTGTGAACTGTGATTCCTTTTTTCTCCTTTATGGATCAACTGAAAAGAACTATTAAATATTTTGCAATTTCCTACAGATTTGGAAAAGGCCCTTTTATTCTATATTACTTGTTGACATTTTCAATGAATCTTTTTTTTAATATTACCGTAATCCCGTTTTGCCATGTTTGGATAAAAAAGAGAAGACATTTACATTTTATTATTGCATTAACGGTAGTGCTTCGATTTTTGAATTTGATTGCTTTTGAGGGCTATTCTGACGGTGCAAGTTTTGAATTTTTCCAATGCTTATGGAAGCATTTCATGCATGATTTGTTTAACATTATTGTGTTCAGTGAGAGTGAAATTTTAGGGCCATCATTTGGAGTGATGGTAAAGGTTTCATTTCATATCCTTGTGAGTTCATTCATATTACATTAGCTTACGGTACATGTTTTGTGGAATTATTCTAGGCATTAATCTCTCTGATTTGTTATTTTATTTGCTACTTTAGAAATATGGGGGATTTGGTTCTATATTTGACTGAAACTTATGAGGCATTATTAGAAGGTATCTTTGTTTCCTTGTTTTGTTGAGGATTAGTTATCAACTTTCCCTTTTCTTTTTATCAACTTTCCTTGTACTTTCCCTATTCTTTAGGAAAGTTGTTTCTTGTACTCATTATATATAGCCTATACGGCAGTAATGAAAAATGCGGTGAAAATTCTTATTCTTCATAGAATTCCACATTAAAATTCTGCATGTTTTTTAGTACAAGCAATTGATTTAGTGAACATTCATCCTTGTATTGTTGGTTGATGCTACCTGTAGGATCATCTGCAGCATGATCTTACGGAACCAGCAGGGAACCTGCATCATTCAAAGCCACCAAAGCACAACAACCTCATTCTTTAAATGACCGCTTGGAAGCTCGAGGGATGGTGATGGATACCTATCATAATCTGGATTTTCTAATCCGATAAGCCTTACTTCCAGACAGTTTGCCTCCAAGAAGTAGCCAATTTTACTGTCATGTTCTGCACTTAAGGGTTTTATCGATACACATGGTAGCTTCAGTCTCCAAATGAATGGTTGAGAATTGTAGTGAAGGGTGAAGTCTGAGGATACCTCCCGGTTAAATATATTCTGCATAGGGGAGAGCTGGCCGCATCTCACAGAACTTGAGACAACCTGAAAACATGCAGCTCCTGCTCCTGAAGTTATGGGGTCATTTTGCCAAGTTCCTTAAACATGGCTCTCTCAAGTGCCCTAGTATACTCTTCTTGTTCATCCATGTCACTTTGGGCTATAGAACTTGAATATTAGTTTTCATAGCTTTGTTGATACAAATCTTCATTGTTCAACACTTCCACTGGTTGGATTTGTCAAACCCAGTTGATCCTTGCTGCAGCAATTTTCCTGAGTTTTCAGCTCACTTTTGTCAAGTTTTGCCTCTCCTTTGTGAGTTTCCTAGGTCCTTTTGACTTACTTGGCAACCTTTGGGATATGGTTCTTAGTCTTTCATATTCTTCTTCATCTTTAATATGAACACCATGGATTGGATATTGTTATTTTTACGTTTCAGTTGATTCATGTGCAAGCTCTATGAGTTCGTATCACTCATTTCATCTTCGTAGTTTCCTCTTCATCACTTCCCCTGATTTCTTTTGCTTCGTATGTTCATTCTTTTTGAACTTCTGGACATGACCGGTTAATTTATTCTGAATCATCACATTTTTTCAGAGGATTTGCAACCCTTAACAACTAATATGGGTTGTCTGAATTGAAACTGATAATTGTATTAAGGTAGATGTCATCTCTTAACACTTGACTTTTAACGAGCTTTTTGAATTTGCTGACTTTTTAAGGAAGATTAAAACTTTGTTTTGGCAAAGTGTACATCCTGGACTGCAAGAAACTCTATTCCTTTCATCATGCAATTTAAATTATATGGATTCTTTGTGACATTGAAAAAGCTTAACTTGAGCAACTTTGAACCTTTCTTCTTTCACACTTCACCTTGATAGCTTATCCCCATCATACTCATCTTTTTCTATCTTCCTCTTTACTTCACACGTGAAGCCTGCCTATCATGGAGACACAGTTGTTTTGTTTTTTTCTCAGAAGACTTGGTGTCTCAATGTCTTTCTTCAATCATTTTCGTCAATGTTTCTTTATCAAGCTTACAGGTTGGCTTCTTCCCTTAAGCTATTGTGTATTGAGCTTCTAATCTTCATTTGTTACAAGATATATTTCCAAGTGGAGTACTCTAAAAAAAGCTGCAAAATACCCACAAACAGTCCACGTACTGTCTCTTAACTTGCTAACCTCAAGTTATTGATGGGATTAGATTCACAGATTGAACCCAAAACGATTCAGTGTCTGATATCACTTTGAGGCAGTTCTGTATCTCAAATCATTACTGCAGTTACCAGCCAAAGAAAAGTACTGTAGAATATATTTTCTCAATCAAAAAGTTCAGTAAATGAGTCTTCAAAAAGGTTTTATGGAGAAAGCTTTGATGCCCATTCACTTAAAATAAATATACTCAATATTTTAGCATTTTTATTTTTTATAATTTATTATAGAAATTGCTGAATGATGGAAAGTTTTTAAAGTGGATTCAAATGTCAAGGCTATTTTCTTTTGAGATGATAATCTATAAACATTCCTAATTATTTTGTCTAATATAATAAGCCCATAAGTTATAAAGGCATTTCTGGATTTTAATGAGGAATTTGAATGTGTAAGGATTACAAATCCTTTTTAGTTCCACATAGAAAGCTGTTTTTAATAGTTTCTCAATCTTTGTACTGCAGGATGCTACCTTTGAGCATGCTTATCTTCAGGCAATAAGTTCGCATACGTAAGTTGGTTGGAATATGTTTTCATTTGTAGAGCATGATTTTTTAGTTATTAAAGGATACACACCAATAATCATAGTTGCAATTATTACTGTTTGTCCTTACTGAACTTCTAGTTTTCTTAAAATTTTTTTGATGTGTAATATGAATTTATTTTTGTTTCATATTCTTCATAATGCTTTAAATTTAGAACAAGATATGTGAATTATTTCTGAATAAAAATGTTAAGCAATAAGTTTTTGTGAGTATTGTCAGTAAGCGGTTAGAAAACAAAGAAGCTTTTGTATTCGTGGTCATAATTGGGAAAAATATGGTTTGAAACTAAATTATAAATCTTCTCTCCGGATCTTTACATAGTGTTTGTGCCAGTTGTATCTTCTTCTTCTTTTCTGATTTCTTTTATTTGGGAAACTTGAGAAATGAGGTGCAGTCTGGAAGACATTGGTGTTGATCTTAGGCTGCTGGTGCTAGTTTTGGTCATTTTAGTGATGTTGGCCATGCTTGCTGGAAAGTGAGAGATGAAGCACTTGATCCCACGTGTGACAAGTCTGAATGTTTTTCATCTTCAGAAGCTCATAAATATGAATGTAATGTAATGCAATAAAGAAAGTACATTACTTGCTTTCTTTGCAGTATGTATTCCACTTGTTTACTCCACTGCTGTCAGTTTCATAAGCATTCACATCCTCCCGTTAACATATTTCTTGGTATAAATGGCTTGAAGATTTTGCATGTCTAGCAGCATGATTGCCTGCTGGTAGTTCTTGGTGCATCCCGCCAGTTTTTTCCACATGCTGCAGTTCTTTTCTGCCCTGTTTTGAGTCAAAGGCATTTTGGATAACAATGGTTCTCTAGCATGTTGCAGCTCTTGAAGTTTCAAGATCAGCCCTGTTTAGATATTGCGAAATTACTTTAAAAGCCAATTTTATTGTGAATGGCCATGAGGTAGGATAACAATGGTTCTCTAGCATGTTGCAGCTCTTGAAGTTTCAAGATCAATTCTGTTTCGATATTGCGAAATTACTTTAAAAGCCAATTTTATCGTGAATGGCCATGGGGTAGGAATGAAGGAAAAATAAATGAACAGAAGCTTTTTCTTGTAAATCAAGTGATCTCTGGCGAATGAATGATTGGATAATCCATGAATGTAAATGACTTGACTTGACTCAACACACTACAACTCATCCCATTTTGGGATTTTCCATTACATGAAAGGTCGTGACTCCTTTGTAGGTGGTCACATTTATAAAAAACAAGAGTGATTACAAAATTTGTTAATAATAGTTATAGACTTTAACAATCAAGAACCATATTCCAATGCTCCCCCACAATTGATGCTTGGAAAATTCATAGAGAAATCTTGTAGCAGTTTTGAGGGCTACAACTCCTTTCTTGGGCACATCAAGTAAGAAATTGGTGTAGATTGGTGTCATCACTGCAATATCTTGGGCATTTTCGCCTTATTCTAATTTTTTTCATCTTCGTCAATGGTAGGATTTTCATAATTCTCTTGCTTTATAGGATTCATTGCCTTCTTGAGTTCTCAGACTCTTTGTGAATTAACTTCTTATTAAAGTTGTTCAAGGTACTGTACTGTCAAGCAATTACAGATTTCTAAGTGCTTCCCAAGTATTATGGGCTTCATTCTTCTGCAATCACCTCGATGATAGAGAATCTCCTTTGCTACTCTCTGGTAGCATCTTCCAATGTTTTTTAGCTTAAACGTTGACAGTGCATCATCCCACTATGCTTTTAAGTTATCCGGTGGCCTTTTTGGCCATTTCTATCTCTTAAAGCTATTCTATTTCCTCACCTCTCGTCAGTCTCCAGCTACCATGGATTTGTGTGGATTTCCATGCTTAGAGTTCTTGCACTTCCAGTTGACTCATCACTTAATGTGATGGCCAATTCCGTTGTCATGAAATTTTGTAGCTGGTGTTTTTGTCTCCCTATTAGCTTATTACTCAACAAAGATTGATGGCAGGTTTTGTAGTTACGGAATTCACAAATAATGTTGTTGGGTTTTTTTAACTCTTCAATTCTTCATACATGTAAAATTGTAAGTAGATATTTGGATTTGGAAGCATGGAAATGCTCTATGAAGAAATAATTTTGTAATTACAGAATTTCATCTCTCTTCATATTGTTGACAAAAGGATGAAAAATAAGCATAAACACTTCCATTGACTGTGGAATCCTTTTTTGAAGCTGTGAAATACTATTTCTCATGATGATGGGGCTTTTCTTAAACAATATTTACCCCCAGGACATGTAGTCAAATTAGAACTTTATAACTCAGCATTGCCCACCAGAATTGAACCCATATCTTGAAGCTTTCAAATTAAGAATCTTACTACTAGGTGAACAGCTCACTATATGATGATGATGATGATGAGTAGGCCAAAGGATCATGTGCCCTTGTAACTTCATAGATCTCCCCTTTTTCGGCTTCAACATAACAAGGGAGAGCCACAAATTTGTAGAAAGCATTTACTAACAGAATATTGTCATTGATTAATGCCCGACCACTGTGAGTTTTTGGCTGCCTATTATCTCATCACTTAATTGAGGAATGATGGTTGGTTTTTATAGCCATGAAATTTTGTAGCTATTGAGCTCTTTGGTTTTCTTGTGGCTCAACATGCATTTAATCATGTTGGTGGTTCTGTAGTTTCAGCTCCAGAGTTTAAGCATACTGCAGTTGTTTCTCTGAGTGTGGATTTCCATTTTGTAGTGCCCCCATTTGTACATGCAACATTAGTACTCTATTAGACTAGAACTTGGAAGCTTATATGTTTGAAGACGTGTTTAATGCTTCTAAGATAACCTGAAAACTTTTGATGGGGTGATTAAGCAAATTGACTATTTATTCACAATTTATTTATTAACATATGAGAATGGTAAAGTTTAACATTATTTTATAATATTCCTTTGAAATTAATGAAAATAGGATCCATAATCTATTTTGGTGTTGGACGTTTTAATTTATTCAATAATTTAATTATTAAAATCATTTGGAAAATTCAAAATTGTTGGATTGTGCTAAATTTTGGTGGACTAACTAGAGTTTACATGTAGAGTATAGATCTCTAATTAGTTTCTTGACTCAAGTCCTAAATTTTGAGATTTTAATGTTAAATATTTGAAAAAGTACCTTGCTAGCTAAAGAAAACGTGTATTTTCTTTAGTTAAATTAAAATATTAATTTTCAGCAGGGTAACAATGGCACATTTATGCTTGTTGTAAATAGTGTGACATGTGTTAAACATTAGATGTGTAAAAAGTTTAACATCAAATGTCTTTTGCTAGGCAAAATATGAAAATTGTGAAAAATAGTCTCAAAGGGCCAAAAATAATTTAGAAACCCTCTTACCCCTATGAAATTAAAGTGACTTAAAAAAGTTAAGAAAGTGGGCTGAAAGTGAAAAGTCGATAAATTGATAAGTAGGATGGTGATGTGTGCTTGATGTTACTTTTTGGACATGCTCATGATGACATCAATTTTTAATATGTAGATGGTCTACATCATATTAATGGCTGAAAAAGGATAAAAGACTCATTTATTAAGGATGTTGAGGCTCTTTTAAGTGTTGTCACTCTCGTACATGTCTACTCATTCATAACTTTGCTTTAAAGTTAAGTAGTCATCATGTCATGAATTAAAAAAGATTTTTGGAGGATAGCTTGTCTAATCTTTGTCCATTGTATAAACTTTTTTGTACTAGTCTTTGCCCAAGCTTGGGGTCTTATTCAACCTATAAATATTGGGTGCTTTGCTTGTTTTCACCTTTTTTCCAAGTGGAGTAGACTATGCTTGTTTGAAGAGAAAGGAAGAGGAAGAGAGAAGGTGCATGTGGTTGTTCCTTGCTTGATCTTGGCTAGTCATTTGGGCAGAGTCTTGGGCTTTCTTGAGTGGTCTTTGTGGGTTCTTTGTGGAAGTTTGGGAGGTTGACCATGCTGCTACTGTTGGAGGCTATTTGATGCTGATTTTCTTTCAGGGGCTGATTCTAAGGATTCCCTTTCTTTTATTTTCTTGGAGGCTTCTGGTCACACCTTGGTTTTCTTGTTCTGACCTACTTCTTGAGCCTCTTGGCTAGACAATAACCCATGTCTGAAGGGTGTTCTTCTTCTCTGAATTGATCAACCCAAACCTTTGTTGCACCAAATTATTAACGTGTGTTTGTTGTTTGTGCTTGGACATGCTTATGGTTTTTTGTGACTTGAGAGTCATACATGGAATTTTTCCAAGTCATGGATTTTTTTTCGGGTGTGAATGTATTGGGCTTATGTTGTTTTTTTTTTTTTTTCAAATTTTATATCATGTGTACTTGGTATTTCATGTTTTTGTGATCATTATTAGTGAATGCCTCCCATCATTCTGGCCAAGGCTGCTGATCTTTTGTGTGAGCTACAAGGGCTTAGCCTTTGGAGGTGCTTGATGTTGTTAGTCCCTGCCACTTTATGCAACCCTGATGTTCTTGTGCTGGCTACAGGATCCTGTAGGGTTGGAGGTATTGCGTGTGTGACAGTTGTATAGTGAAAGGGTTATTGAATACTCATTAAAATGAAAAGAAATTAAAATGTATGCATATTGATGATTGGTTGTGTCTATATGATGGAATGTAAAGTGCACATATTTTGTCTTGTGGAGCATGTTCTTGGTCAGTTTTGGGGCTTTGTTGAGAGAGCTGTCAAATCCCAATCCGTTGTTGAATGGTCCTTCGTTTAAGCTCACATTTCTCTCAATGTTAAAACATGAGAGGTGGGAAAACTCAATAATGAAGATTGGAAGATTTTGACACCATGTTAATCCAGATTATGGTGGTCAAGCTTGGTAAATTGCAGATTTTATGTGTTTTATTTCTTTCAGTTTGACATGCCAGGACATGGAATTTTCTTATTTGTTTGCTAAAAATCAGAATTTAGTTATTTGATTATAATGATTCCTAGTTAAACACCACTAGTTTTCATAGCTTTCATTCTCTCATTTTGGTATTTCAGTCCATAAACAACCACTTTTAAAATGGTTGAAACTGGACTGGTCCAATGGATCCATAGGGTTTGGACATAATTTAAAGAAATAGTGTGTATGTATGTGTAGGTATTTGGGAATGGAAGCTTACATCGGTAGTTAAAAATGATTAGAAGATTTTATACATGATGAAGAACAGATGGGTAAATCACAGTATTTAGAGTTCACAAGTTTGAAAAGATCTATTAAAAGCAATTGTGCAACCTGCATTGCTTTATGGATGCATAGTTTGGGGTCAAAGTTTTGGTTAGGAATCGTCGAAGAAAATAAGAACGCTTGAAAAACAATTCTTATTAGTGAGTTCAAGGTCAAAATTGAAATTCCATATGTAAACTTTTATTAGTAGCTAAATATATTGATGTTAGAAGCTGAGGGAATGCTATCAATTTTTAACATTCTATCTGAATGATAACATAGCAGTAAGATCTCAAGAGAGATCATTTGAAAGCCTTAGCAACAAGGATGGTATTGTGATGGAAATTGGGGTTACAAAAATTACATATTGAAAATCTAGATGTGATAATAAATTTAGAATATGCGAAATTTTTGAGCATAAAATTTTGGATTGATAGCAAAATGCAGCTTCAATATTATTGGGAGAACATTAGAGGTGGCTTGCATGATGAAATGGAATATTTGCGTGTAGTTATGGCTGTATCCCTGCAAATTGTAATGATAAGAGTAAGAATGAGATTACATCACCTTTGAGTTGAAATAGGAAGATGAAGATAGAACATGTTGATTGTGCTTACTATAAGTGGTAAAAGATGAGCAATATATATTTTTAAAATGTTACACAATGAATTTTTTCATAAGCAATAACAAATATCAAGTGACATGTTGTATAGGTTATTTAAGTTACTAATTTTGGTTCTGAAGTCACATGGAAGCAGTGTAAAAACCACATCAATATTGGACACATTGGTATTTACAATTTATTACTAAAAGTGCATTCTGTGCAAATTAATTTATCTGATGGATCCTTTGGGTCTATAAAGACCTAATTAAATTACAGTTCGAGTTTAAGGTAATCAGATAGAACTATATTTCTAGCTACATCAAGTGCATTGAATGAGCCTATTCTGGAATAATTGTTGAACATAGTGTTTCTTTGCCTATGATCTGCCGTTCTGTCCTAGAAACTTACGTTACATATTTCAGAAAAACACGCGCTGGCAATGACCTCCAGATTTTATTACTATGTCAGCGTTCCCGTATTCCAAGTACACACTGTTGTGAAATCATTTAAAGATTATTGCATTTATCTATGTTTTTGTCTTAACAGGAACCTGTTGAATTGGACTGATATAGAAACGATAATCATGCATCTAGCATTTCATTTTCTTATAATGATATCATTGTCATATCATGCACTTAAACTTTTTGTAAAATTTCAGCATGTTCATGAGAGAGAATGATCCGAGAATTTATCGTTTTTAAGAAGAGAGTTTAATTAAACGATGAGCACAATGTTTTGTATTTGCTTTCAATTGCTTTGATTGATTTGATTATATACTCCAAAGTGAAATGAATGGATTTATATCAACAGTCCTGATGATTTTATGTAGGTCATACTGGCGAGATGTTGACACAGGACTTTTCATACTCAACCATCTTTATCGTGACATCTCTCCTCTACCCCTAGATGAGAGTCAACACAATGTTGCAGCAGGCAGAAAAGCTGCAGATTCTAAGACATCAACAACCTATGACAAAAATGCTTTTGATGAGGATACACCTTTGACCTTCTATGGACAAGTAGCAATAAAGGCCTTATCATCTGTCTATGGCAGTGGTAAAGACTGAAAGTACCCAAAAATTCCCAGTGTTATCAGTTTCTTTATCGCTCTTAACCAAAAACACTGGCATGCATATCATCCTCGTGTAAAAGAAAAGCCAGATTTTGCTCCCCGCTGTGAAATTTTACTGCCGTTGCATGTATCATTGATTATAGTTCTAGCCATTGAAAAGAAATGGTATCATTCCATCCCGATGTATGAATGGATGTCACTTGTATAGTGTATTTTCAGAAAAGATAAAGCCATAATAAACATTGAAAGAAAATTCACTTTTGATTTTCCCATGTTTTTTTGTTTTAATGCAAATCAGTGTTATCAGATAACAGATCTAACCAATAGATTTTAAGCATTTTGATGCAAGGCCACCTTTGTATGATTGACAAAATAATTGCAAGGAAAACCTTGTACATTTAACCTGGAGGCTAGTTTCATTATAAATAGCTTTCGTGGAACTTCCCAAATCCCAAACTCAGATTTGGGGAGTAATTAAGGTTTTCATTTTATTTTTAAATTGGATCAAACATGTCAAATGATTAATCATAGTGATCTGAAGCTCGTAACAGTATAACATAACATTGTACCACCTCTGCTATTTTGTTTCAAAGGATTCTTTACCATGCTGTACTTGAATGAAATATTACTAGCGTTGTTGCATGACCTTAAGCTAGATAATCCAAATCAAAAACAGGAAAGAAAATCTTTTTAAACGCGTCATCTGAGTCAGTTTTGACTAATTAAGAAAGAGGACATCGTAATATACATCAAATACGTTTTCTTTTCTCATGATGCTGAATGACCCTAGTAAAAAAAATTCTAAAGATCTTTCTAAAGGGAATAGGATGTGATATAGGATGTGATAGTTCATTTTTTTTATATCTTTTGGTCTTGGCATACAAGTGTACTTTGTTGTAATGATGTGTTTTGTTGTAATGATGTGTTATTAATGAATAATTGTAGAACTATCTATAATTTGATAATGGTGATGGATTTGAGTGTTGTTGATGTGCTAGTGTTTATAATTTGTATGATTTGGTGTTGGTTTGTGGATTCATCTATGAATTGATCATGGTGATGGATTTAAGTGTCATTGAGATTCTATGGATGATTTGGCATTGATTCTATGGATGATTTGGCATTGACTTTTGATCTACCTATGATTATTTTATGATTATCATGGATTTGAGTGTTGATGTGCTCATGACCTAGATGATGGATAGCACCTCTTGTATGTATCAATTGAATAATGTGTTGGTGATTGGTTGAATGATCAATTATTTTTCTTTTTGTTTAATTTGAATTATGGTGATGTTTTATGTGTTTTACAATGCAAGTACAATGTTGGTTTAACATCTATTAATCAAAATAACAAAACAGATGTTGAGCATAGATGGAGATTAAATGTTGAATTGTTTGGGATGTTCTTACCATGTTTTGATTATTTATTTGGCATGATATGTTGCATCAAAATGATTTCTTCAATGAATTAGAATGTTTCTTTAGGAATTGTATATGTATCAATGTGGATATCTCATGCACATGCTTTGGGAGATGAGATTTGAGCCTGTGACCTCAAGGTTATAAGCCTTATAAGTTACCAAACTGATTTGTTCATACAAGTTTTGAATCCATTATCACTAAGTGCTCCTATGAGATGTTGATTATTTAACAATTAGATTGGGAAAAAAAAGAAAAAGAAAAAAGAAAAAAGATTCATGTTATACGTCAGGGGCTGAAACATGTATGTTTTTCTTAGCATGAATAATTCTTTTTAAATATACACACATTGTTGAGGAACTTGTCCAATTAATCAAAAGGAAGACACTTGTGAATCTAGAATATTATATATATCATGTTTGTATTATTTTAAATAGTAAGCATGTGGAATGTTGTGCATGTTTTTGACATACTATTCTTTAGAGTTTCATGAAATTATAGAACTATCTCCTCCATGGTTGTAGAAGGATCATGTTGATGCAATGATAAGTCATGAACATAAAATAAAAAATTGAAATTGAACATAAAAATTATGGATTGAAAGAGAATGTAATTTACTTGGTTTTATGTCATAGCACCTTTTTTCATGCTTTTATTTTAATGCCTTGTCTTTGCATTTATGACGTGATTAGAAGATAGAATGTTGTTTAAAGTGAAGCTCAACTATATATTTATTGTTGGTAAATTTAAAAATGATATTCTTATTTCTCAAGTCAGGTTGCAACCACTCAAAATAAGTTAAGCTTTCGCTCATCCATTAACCCTCCTAAGATCCCAAATTGGTAGGATGAGCATCCAATCTTTGGTTGATGATTCCTTTATATGCCATTAATACAAAAATAAGAAACAAAGACAAATATTATGATTGAATGTTTTATAATTGTTAACTTTTTGGTTATGTTAGATTAGAAGGAACTAAGCCTAAATTTTGGTAAAATTAAAATTTTAAAACATTGAAAGTTGTAGATCTAGGAATTAATCCTATAACTTGTTATAATATATTTTTAACAAAAATCATGGAAAGAATTAAATTCATGACTTAGTGTATGAAAAAAGTTTTTAAAAAATAGTTTCCAAGAAGGAATAAGTTACAAGAACCAACCCATTATCTCTTAGATTCTACTAATAATATAAAGAGAGAGGTGAATGAGAGAGGGGCATATGAAGAAAGATGGAGAGCATAACCACAAGGGAACATGGTTGTAAAAAAAAAACAAACACAAGGACAACAATAGAAGAAGTCTCGGTCTATGTAGAAGACAACAAAAGGACTTATGTGGCTAAAACAAAAAATGAATAGTAGCAAAAGAAGATTGTGGTTGCCAAAGAAGACCACAAAATGGAAGAAAATTAGAGCTAGGTAGCAATCCAACATATTAATAAATTGCTCTTGGTAAGCAAAAAGTTTGAGAAGCTAAGATGATCATTCTTTATTATTTTTGGTGATGGACAACAATGGTTGATTATCTCAATTTATCTTCTTTTCTCTTTTCTTTGGCTTGAATATCTTTTTATGCTATGACAAGATTTGTTTTTGAGATTTTGAATTGTTGAATCCTTGATTTTATTAGATTTCTCTACCCATTTTGCACTCTTAGGCTTAAATGACTTGGTGGACAATTTCTATAATGATTTAGAAACACCCAAAACAATTTAGACAATTTTTGGCATAAAAATTTTCCACCAAGAGTGAAGGATATAAGGATTGGTATTTGCCAGTAAAAAGTGAGAGCATCCTTGAGCCTTTGTCTATTTTGTGGGTTTTTGAAATCTAAAGAATTGTTGAATTCTTGGTGTATTGTTGGAATTGGTTTGATGATCCTTTGAATACTTAATCCTTAGATCATTGATTCTTATTTGTATACCTTATCAACTCTAAGTTTGATATATTTCTATATGATAGTTTGATTTATTTGATTTATAAGTTCATATTAATCATAAATTGACTCTAAGTTTGATATTTGTATACCTTATCAACTCTAAGTTTCATTTATTTATTCTGTATTGTTGAAAAATTGGATAGTATGTTAGCACCATTTTCCGTCAAATATACATGGGTAGGTTAGCGTTAACCTTCCCCATCAACACTACACATCCTCTAGCCGCATACGTGGATATTCTTTTCAAGCCTTTTGTGGGGAAGAGATGATAGGTTCCAATTTTGAAATAAACTCTCTCTTCCGTCATCAATTCACCAAAAGCTTTATCTCTGCCATAATCCTTCTCTAACCAATCCTTTCACACAACGGGGTCTGAACGGGTGGATAACTGAGCAACGTGGGGCCCTGAATTCGGAAGATTTAACACTTCCAAAATAAATAAATAAATAAATCACTATCATATTAATCATAAATTGACACACTGGACTTCCCTTACTCCATTGAACTTATAGATATGCATCATCATGGTAGTAACAATTCTCTATTGTTTAACATGATGGTGATGGGATCTCGAATGAAGCTTAGAAAGCATTTGAATTCTAACAATTCTCTACTATCATGGATGTTATAAGCTTCCTCAACTTGTCCAACTCCTAAGGCTCCACTTCACATGGACTAGTAGGTAATCATGTACAGTGCTCCTTGTGCAAAAGGACTGCAAAATAAGAAAATAGCTAATAACAATATACACAGTTACCAAGGGCAGCCTAGCTCATGGTTTATGAAGAAAAGAAGAGGGGAATTGGTGAAAAGTTGAGAGTTGCCTTAGCTATCTTGGGATAACCATTAGGAATCCTTACTTCATCAGTTTTATATTTGATTTTTCCATGGTGGCTTGAAGCCTTGTTGTGAACCTTTGTTATTGTATTGTCATGGACCTTTGATGAGAAAATTTTTTGTTAAAGCCTTGTTATGGTGTTTTAGGAATTTTCTTGTAAACTATTAAAGTTATGGCTCTCTTTTGTAATTTTTAAGAAGATGAATGTCTTTTCTTCTATTTTAGACTCCCAAATTTAATAAATATTATAATAATATAATTATAGTTTATGGTGGTGATTACAAAGTATACCAAAAATAGCCAAATTAACTAAAAATATTTGACTTTTCCAACAAGGAAAAGTCTTCATTATGTCCCAAGTTTTTTAGTCCAATTTTTCTAAAAGTACCAAAATCAACATTTCTAAAAAGTTCCTTATATTTTACGAAATGTTTATGATTATCACATGGTTCTAACCTAAATTTTATTTTAAAATTTTAAACCAAATTAATAATTTATGTGAGTGTGAATTGATTATCATCATGTTGTCATCCTAGCTTTTATCAGAGTTACATGAGGATGACTATATGAATTATTTTTACAATTTACTTCTATTAAGAAGCAAATAAATATTAAAACCAAAATCTTGAATATCATTCTTTATGCATAAAAACCAAGTATGTTTAGGGGTGAATTTATTATATTTTTTTCTATTTTATCATTTTTAATACCACTACTTTAACTTAAGTTTAGAGTGCTTACATGTACATGGCTAATGTTATCAATTCTTGGAAAATAATATAATGTTTTAGGAAAAAACCCTTATAGTTTTTTACATTAAAAAATTAGTAGTTATGCTAAAACAAAATACTATAATATTTTATGTCAGTAACAAGTTGAACATAAGTTAGTAGTAGAAGGATGAAGGAACTTGTACATATTATGTCATGCTTATATACTTACGTAGAAATTATTAATGTTATATATGATTAATTTTGTTTTCTCCTTTTATTTTGTATTTCCTAAAATTTTTTTTATCAAAAATGTTTTTATTTTGCATATTTCCAATGTTTTACAATTACTTTTTGTTGGACTTTTGTTGACTTTTTTAATCTTCTAACTTTTTCAAGCAATGGAAAAAATTGTTTTCTTGACTTTCTAATCATTGGTTAATGGCATGTTAATCTTTGATAAAAATCTATTTACTAATGATGAACACAATCGTTTCCAAAGTTATTATATTTAAAAGAATTTGTTATTAAGGAGCTTAAAGAAAGAGACACGTCAAAACTTATGACCTTGTATAAATTTTTGACACCTCTTATGAATGTGATTGAAAATTATTTGTCAACATCCAAGATTCACCCCACACTAACCCTTAATCAAAACTCTTAAGTCTTTGAATGCTTTCGTAAGGAATGCACAAACATGAGATAGATTGCTCTAGCAAGTTGGTAGATTAGAACTTAAGAACTCATATAAACTTTTGACATTTCTTACAAATATGAATGGAATTATTTGTAAGCATCCAAAATTTACCCTACAATAACCCTTAAATGAAACTCTTAAGTCTAAAAATACTTTCATAAGAAATGCATAGGCACAAGATAAGTTACTATATGAACCCATAGAACAACTTCTAATCATTACAAAACATTCACAAGGCCTTACTAACTTCTCTTAAGTTATGTGTAGAGTTTAACATTGTGAACCCTTATGAACTTTATGGAACTTAACTAAAACTCTAGTTATACATGATGTTTATTAGTATCCTCCTTATTTTTTGATTACTTTTTTGAATCTACTTCCAAACCTTCTTCTAGAATTACATCAGATTTGTTACAAATTCATCGAGTAATGATGCCAATGCCTTTAGAAGTCATGGATGTTTCCCATAGATGAATTTAAATGAGATCTCTCAAGTGCTTTTACACACCAAATTATAGTATGTGAATTCAACTTGAGACAACTTCTATTCCCATAATCTAATATTTTTCTCACATAGGTAAAATAGCAAATTTCCCAAGCTTCTGTTTACAACTTTAGTTTGCCCATCCATTTGAGGATGATAGGAAAACTAAATTGTAATATGTAGCTAACATACTTTCACAAATTTTACTAAAATGAACTCATGAACTTAACATCTTGATCTCTTATAATGCTTTGTGGGATGCCATGCACCTTCTCATAAAAGAATAATTCTGCTACTTTTTTACTATCATGGATTTTATGACATGAAAGGAAATGAGTCATGTTCTGCCATCTTTTGCAAATGTCCACATCAGAAAGGCTTGGTGGTTAATAAAATAAATACATCCTTGCAAGGCATTTATAGTAAAAAGAAAAATCTTAAAATCATATACCATATCAATCAAGCTAGTATTCATGGGATTACCTAGCAATTAGTGGTAGGATTAAAGTATACATGTTTAATAATATAAAAAATATTTCACATGTCAATCAACCTTGGTAGAATAGTGGTATGCACTTGCAATAATAAAGGTGAAATTCACCAACCAAATATTAGTTGCAGAGAACCTGACCAAACAAATGAATGACTACTAGGTGCTATAAGACACACTTTGAGCATTCAATGTCAAGCATAAGGAATTTGTAGCATGGTTTATCAATGTTAAGGAGCTGTTTCTAGTTTTGCCTTGTCCTTGGGATGTTCCAACCCCAGCCCACATTGGTGAAGCTACATGGATCATGAATGATCCTAGGAGTAAAAAAGAGAAAAAGAAGGCATTACAAGATGCTTTTTGCCTTCCACCTAAAGTTGCAACAGTAGTAGGATAGCCATAGCCACCTTAGCCACCACATGTGCCTAAGCCGGTGAAGGTCCTTCAAAACCTAAAGAGCCACCACCACCTAGGGCTATCTGACCTTCTCCACCAACTTCATGCCATCAAAGAACATGTTGTCCAATTTTGAAGAATCATGTCATGGTGTTTAATTTTGTGTCATGAACACTATAATTTTTGTAATGTGGTTGATCTATACACTAGGCACTCAGTTTTGTTATGTCTATGTTATTTTGTTTTGTTATGTCGAAATCCAGTCAGTAATCCCATACCTTTTCAATTTTGTAAAGAACTTGAGGATGAGTTTTCATTTAGTTGTGGGGGTATGATGAGTTTCAATTTGTTGTGCCAATTGGACCTTGTCAACTAGGCCCCATCGACGTAGTCTGTTGCATCGACTAGGCCCCATCAACAAGGCCTCGTCAATGTAGTCTATTGCAACGATATGGCCCCATCAACGTAAGGGTTTGTCTTGGTCTATAAATACATGGTCACTAGCTACATTTATGGCATCAATTTTTCATAGTAGTAGCAAAGCTCTTGTAGTTTGTTTATTTGAAAGTTAGAATATTTTCCCTAAGTTCTTGCAATAGGAGTCATTGAGTGTACGGATCTGTATTCAGGCATTGTTGTACTTGAGCACAATAGTGTGTACGATAATAAAGACAAAATTCTTGATAAACCTTGTAGCATTCTAGATAGCTTAAATGTTTCATTTATGCATTTAATGTTTTTAATTATTTGTTCAATGTTTTCCTATAATTAAGCTAATGAAGTAATTAAGCAAGATAAGCTAGATAGATTAAACACATAAGTACGATTGCTTCAAGTGTAACACGTATTTGCTTGGTAATCCCAGCAGCATTATTGCTTGGTATGCCCAGTAGCATAGCACTTGGTAACCCAACAATGGATATGTGGGTTCAAAATGTGTGTGGAAAGTTGATGAGTGGCGAGGTACCCCTACACTCAACCATATGAAACGAGCGTAGCACGCGTGATCTGGTCAAACTCCATAGACTAAATGCCTAAACGCCCCATGGAACACTTGGGGTTAATCATTCGTTGTCTTCCCAGACTTACTTGTTGTTGTCACGGTGTATGGTTAAGTAAGTCTGAGGTATATGATTTTTTTGGTCTTTTCTGATTTTTCTCCTATGCTAAAGGGTGAAGGATTGAGAAAGCTAACTAACTCTAACTAAGGACCTAAGTCTATATTAACTAGCGTCAACATCCGTTCCCACTTACCGTACACACCCTAAATTGATGCAACTGTGGCTACCAAACGCTAATCGTTACTGGGATCACC
>MNCI01005676.1:39050-71072 GCA_015680685.1 Gnetum montanum | reverse complement strand
GGAGTGAGATTTTGTGAGGAGGAAGAAGAGTCACCACTCGAAGAGATGGTGAATAGGAAAAATTTGCCACTTCAAAAGTTAACAACAGAAGTATCGACAAAGGTAGAACAAATGTGGGACTCCTTGGATAGTAGGTTTGAAACTATTCTCAAAATTGTAGAGGAGTCTAGGGAGCGAGGTAGTGACCATGACAAAAAGAAAAAGAGAGAAGTGGAAAATGCACGTAACAAGGGTAAGGGCAAAATCGCCATCACAAAAGAGGTTGTGGATTTAGACACAGAAAATGATGGTGGATGCGAGATATGCCAATACGACCATCCTAAGGGATGTTTCCCAGTGATCTCACATCTACAAGAGTTTGGGGTGTATGCACTCAACCCATGACCTAATAACCAGCAAGAACCCCGATGGTTACCTTATCCCCAAGGTAACCCAAGGCAGTTCCACCAACCTTCAACATATTATCCAAGTGGAACTCCACCACAACCCGTTGAGCAACATCAACAGTGGAAATACCCACCACCAAGGCAACAATACCCCTATCGGCAACCGGACTAATATGACTATTACGTGTAGCATCCAATCTCTCCACGTGACTCTGTTAGTCACGTTACACTACAACATTACTACCAAGCCCGTGAATATTATAGAACTCATTCTCCTAGGAAAGATAACCCACAAACATACCATCCTTCAAATCCATCCGCAGCTCTGACATCGATAGCTCCATTACCACCCGCTCCAGCAATGCAAGGGAAACTCCCTACTCAACCGCAGCAATGCAATGCCACAAGGGCTATGAATCCTCAACGCGTTGTTGGTTCTGACAACCGTATGAAGAAAAGACCTTTCTTTAGAACCAAAAATTCAACCAAGCCCTAACAACCACAAGCAGTTGAACCTCTGAATGCCTCCCCATCAAACAAGGCTTCAGAGCTTCCTTCAAACCAAACACCAAGCTCAACACATACAGGTATGTTAACACATGTCGTTACTAACTGGATCAAGGTTGGCTACCTTCCTAGGAAATTCTTTTATCCTGGAAGCCCTCTAATCTATCTCCAAATCATTGGGAATGAGCCATGCAAAGCTCTTCTGGACTCAGGTTCTGGAGTAAACTTAATATCACAAGAAATGTACAAAGCCTGGAACCTGCCTCGATTAAGGAAGAGCAATATTCGCCTAGAGTTGGCTGATCAGTCCATCATTGTTCCCATGCGACTGGTGGAGGACATTATTACCACTGTGTGTGGGTGGTTGTACCTAGCTGATTTCCTAGTGATACAAGTGAATAACAATAAAGGTGACTTCCCAATAATAATGGGAAGGACATGGCTAAGTACTATAGATGTACGCCTAGGAATCTGTGATCTTTCCTTGAAAATATCTAAGGAGAAAACTTCTGGAAAGATCGAGAAGAAAAAGGTTCCATGCATCACATATAGTGATACATGGCGCAATTGCGTGCAGAGATCATGGGTTGTGCAAAGTTTAGCATTGCTTGCATGCAACCGGTGTGCATAAGACATTAACATACAAAAGTGTCTGTATGCAGTAGCCACATGACAAGAAGACACCCAGTGGCTAATAGTTGATCAAGAGAGCAACCCACTAACTTGCATGGAACTAACGGAGGGAATAACTTGTTCTTACCTCGAAAGCATAGATGCACTAGAGCAAGTTTGTCGCCAACTTCCAAACCTTAACCTGGAAAACATCAACTGGGGGAAGTTGGAAATTCCTAAAAAATTCAAACAAGAGCCTTAATAAGAGATTTTTAGTCAATGTGCAACAAACCAAACCTTTCCATAAATTTAGAATGGTCAGTGCACATAGTACCTCTGAGAAGAGATGACCTTGCTCACTATTTCATATCTCCTCTTTCCAACTCAGTCATGGGGAGATGGCCACCTCTGCTAACCAATTGAGGCCCTCAGTTCCTTTTTAATTTTTTTTTACACATTTTTGTTTTACAAATTTCGTTAACTTTTCTTATTTTTGTTTTGCAACATCGTTTATAATTTTTCATTTCTTTATGTGATTGTTTGTTTTTTTTGTTTTTGTTTTTGTTTNACTAAAAAGGGTGTGACTTCAAGGGGATTTGATGCATTTGTGCTGGCCATTCTCTCGGGTGCTTGGATGTTTTCTTCTTGAGTTTTCCTTACCATTCTGACATTGCTCCATTATCAAGAAGCTGAGCCAATAAAAATAAGTCTTTGCATGGTGTGGTTCTCATGCAAAAAAATAAAAAAAGAAAAAAAGAAAAAAAATAGTGAGAATTCAAAGCACACCTCTTAGACAAAATAATCATATGGGCTACAAGCACTGGTTATGGAACTAAACAAACATGTTCCCTCTAACTAAGGCCTTTTCTCGCTTCCTACTTTTCCCTTTCTCATTTCCTCGGAATGGTGGTGACTCTTTGGTGGAAGCATTATTGTTACTTCAAGTGGATGGATTGACCAAGTGTATTAATGCGAAGTCACTGGATGTGGATTGTTTAAGGCTAGATTTGAAATGAGATTTACTTAGTCACATTAACCATAAATACACAAGGGGCTATACATCACCTTGTTCTTGGGACTCCATTCCATTCCCTTATTCTCATCATTCTTTCTGCATTTTTCACCTCATTGCTAGTTGTATCAGTAGTATACATGGGGTTAAGTCTCTTTGGTGAATTCTTGGGGTTAAGTCTCTTTGGTGAATTCTTGGGGTCAAGTCTTTAACTCTTGCTCCCAAATGACATTTCCAGAGCCTACAGACTCTTTGAATGTGGGTTTGTCAGGGCATAAAGGGAATAAGCCTGCTTTGGGGAGGACCCATTGACATTCCTAATTGGTGCATCAGTTAACTTCTTTTCCCTAAACATTTCCACAATCAACATTTTTTTTGTTCATTCCCACCTCTGACATCCATTTTATTGGTGTTGTCATTGTTTCTTTTTCTTATTCCTTATCTTTTTCCATTCTATCACTACCAGAGGATCACTTTTAGTCATGGGGGCCCTGGTCCAATTTTTTCAATTTTTCCTAACCCCTACACCTTAGGTAGTCACCAGTGTTATATCTCTAGAATCCGTATTAGCCATATCAAAACTTAGCTAATTGACCTTACACCGAGGCAAGGTATCAACTGTATTGTGATTTACTTATCTTTGCTCATATGTGACTGTGTTGTGTGTGTAGATGGCAATCATATACCAATGGACTGGACTTAGAGGAAACACTCAGGATGGATTGGTGCTAGAATGGTTGTGTAAGGAACAAGATTGATGGTGCGGTTATGGATGGACAATGGAAGGCGCAATCTTGGCATCGACAGCAACACGTCTTCTTCTTTTTTTTTTCTCTCTCTCTTCTCTCTCAGTTGCCAAATAAGGCTAGATGTCAAATGTGTATAGTGTTCACTCTTGTGGTTATGAACATTAATGTTGCCATGTATTGTAATGTTGATCCATTCACATGTCACCCCATTCACCATTAGTTATCATTCAATTCAATAATCCCATACCTTTCCAATATTTTGTAAGGAACTCGAGGACGAGTTTTCATTTAGTCATGGGGGTATGATGAGCCACGATATCGCATCCTGCCTCATCTTCTATAAATAAGAGGTGGCACTCTTTGTTCCAAGATAGTTAGACTTAGACCCTTAGCCAGATTCTTACAGTTTGGTCATTCTAGAGTTAGAATTATTTTTGTGTGCCCGTAGTAGGAGTCATAGAGTGAATGGATCTTTATTCGAACACTTTGTACCTGAGCACAATTTTGTGTACGGTAATAAAGATGAACTTTATGATAAACCCTGCAGCATATAGAATTATGCTAATTAGTAATTAATTATTGTTTAATGCTTCCTAGCTAATTAATATCTCTCTCAACCTTCAACCCCTTTAGTTAAATACACTCAGTACGAGCGCTTCGAGCATGTGTGTAGTGCTTGGTAACCCAGTAACGATTAGCGTTTGGTAATCCTAGTAGCGTTACACTAGTTCAAGATGTGTACGACAAGTGGGAATGGATACTGGTGTTAGGAACATTTAGAAACTAGTTAATGAATAGTTAATGTAAGTTAGCCACTTAGTTCTCTCTCCCTCTCCTTTATTAGTAGAAGACATAAAAAAGACAAAAGCTATAAAAATCACATACCTCAAGCTTACTTAACCATACAACCGTGACAATACAAGTAAGTTTGGGAAGACAACGATTGATTAACCCTGAGTGTTCCATTAAGGCGCGTAAGCACTTGGTCCTTGGAGTTCAATTGGATCGTGCGTGAAACACTCATATTCGTATGGTTGAGTGTAGGGGTACCTCGCCACTCATCAATGGTGATACCATCAATAAACAAGAAATGAGATTTTCATCCAGAAGATCACCATAGAAGTCAAGAAGCTTCAAGATCAAAATGATCAATATAGCTACTTGATCATATGTAAATATATGACATGAAATTAAGTAATACATGCATCAAGGGGGTGTATTAAGTGATAATTAGTATGTGTCATTAAGAAGGTGATTTTGAGGGTAATGCCAATATTCAATATGTGACACTACTAAATTAAGAGGATGATGACATTGTACCTATTCAAAGTAAATAAGGTAGAGAGAAATTCTAAAAATAATGGGATGCATGATGAGAGAAGATCCCATAAATAAGGAATTACCAAAAGCCATTTAGAAAATATTATTATAAATTCCATGTATAAATATGACATAAAGCTAATAGAAATGTAGTGTCTCACTACTTACCCTAGTTTAATTAGGGGTGTGGAACAACTTCTCATTTCTTGGTATTCCTTATGTTCCTACCATAACCCAACATATGAGCATCACTGTTGGTGACCCTAGAAAAATTTGAGAATGAAAATTTTTCCAAGTGTTAGAGGTAACACTAACACTAATGTTGACGTAATATCAATATTACCTCTAGACCATCATGCCCACATCATCTATGCTAAAACTTCTTTTCAATCCCATTATTAGCTCTACAAGATCTCAAATGGCTTGTCCACATCAATGTACACATCATAGATACCAAACTTTAGCATTTCAACAAGTTAACCTTAGGACCCTAAGAGCAAAATTTTTGTAGGTATTGTCCTAAGGCTAACATTAACATCAGCATCAATACCTATGTCATCATGTTGACCTTCTCCATAGCACTTATCACCTACATTCTAGCTCAAGTCTTAGCTTCTCAAGCTCTCCAACAACTAGTTGACATCATTTTTAAGGTACCAAAGATCAATTTTAGTAGGTTTAAAGGTACTCTTTAGGGTCTAGATTACAAATTTTTCTAAGTATATCATGTAACATTGACGCTAATGTTAATGGCTACATCAACATCACCATGCTTGCATAAGAACTATCCTAAGGTTTCCAAGTTAACAATCAATAGCATTCCCTTAGTCCCTAAGGTTCTTAACATCCTATAAGCATCATTATGACACATAGTGCCATTATTTTAAACATCTTAAAGGCTTGGAATGATAACTTGGAAAAATGCTAAAACTTTTTCTAAGTTCCTGGCTAATGCTAACATCACCACTTATGGAACCTATACCATGTGATCTTTAACCTTCACACTCTACATTAGAGTGGGATAGGGAGAGAATTTATCAATTTATTAATCATTAGCACATATATCATTAGAGTGTGTAATCTAGCCATGCTCCACTTCTATGGTATAATACCTCAACTTGGTATACAAGAAATGTATAATAATGATCCCCTTTAAAAGGATAGTTCGACATCACTCAAAAGTCTAGAAGTAGCAACAAGAAAGAGTGGACTCAAGGTGCTTATGCTTTAAACTTAGAGTAGTTGAAAGTATACCATTAGAGTAAACAACCTATTAGTCCTTGATTAGAGGTGTTAAAAAATTCTTATAAAATTATTGACTTATGTAGTGTTGACTCTTGGGCCTCTAAATGTAATAATTCTAGAATGTTTGGAATCCTAAACTATGAGTAAATGAGTTATTGAAACCTTGATAATGCATTCAATATGATGGTTGCTTGATAATTTTGTTACATTAATGACTGATGATAATAAGTGATATATGTGTAAATAAGAGAAGAAAGGAATATGAAAAATCATGAAATTACAAGGAAAATTGAATGTCAACTCTATTGCCTTCAAAATAGATCATTTCATTCATGTATGACCTTACAATTTATAGGAAATGATTGGGGCCATACTTTGGGAACTTGAGAAGTCATTCCCCATAGTGAAAATAAAGAAATTTATGGAAAATAAAGGTGATTTGGGACCAAAATAGTTTACATCAGCTCGTCAACTAAATAATAAATAAAAATACTTTGACTTTGTATACATTTATCTTCATGTGGATAGGGCATTGGACAGTAATTAACAGTCCCTCCTTTAGTATGAAATGTTTTCTTTGTATTCCTTTCTTTTTGTTATCTTAATGCCTATATTATTACAAAGGTGCTCATGCTTATAATGAAGAAGAGGTTTGGTGAGAAAGTCTATCAATTGTTTGTTAGTATTCACATGTAATGGTTTGTTTTTTCCTTCCTTTAGTTCTTGCTTGATAAAATAATATTTTATATCAATGTACTTGCATTTTTTGTGAAGAACATGTTCATCTAAGAGTTGTATGACTAAATTATTACACAATATAAGTTGATGGGGAGTTCTATGTGACAACTAGGATGATTCAAGAGTTCGTTTAGGCACAAGATATGTTGAGTACATTCTATCATGGCAATAAATTCTGCTTCATAATTTGAAAGACTGATGGATGTTTGCTTTTTTCACTTTTAATTATTACATTATTTCCATGGAATATTATTGATCTTAATGTAGATTTTGTATTATTATGATATCCTCCCTAAGTAGTGTTTGAATAAGCATGAAATTTTTCATTTCCTTTGGTATAATTATTTCTATGATCTATTGTGCCTTTAACATATTTGAGTAATGGATGAGAGTGTTGAGATAAGATTATCTAGGTTCTTGCATGAATATTGATAGAAGATAGGTGGAAAATTCTAGGTATGATATCGCATGATGAAGAAATCTAAGTACTCTAATCATGCTTTTACATTAGTGCAAGGGTTGTTGCACCTTGATATACCCCAATAGGACCCAATTCAACTTCCAAGTAAATCTAGCTTAGAAAATAAGAATAACACAATAAAATGGAGAAAACATTTGTTATATTAAGATAATTCTCAAAATACATAGAAAATACATCAAAGATGAGGAGCCAAGCTCAACTCACAACTCTCCCAAGGATCTTAGAGGCCATNGATGAGGAGCCAAGCTCAACTCACAACTCTCCCAAGGATCTTAGAGGCCACACCTGTCCCCTCTCAATCCTCAATACACTCATAAGAGATTCTCCTAACCTCTTTCAAGTGCTCTCCCTTGCCTCTCACTCAACTTCCTTACATAAGCTTTCTTCTTACAAAAGCTCTTCTTCCTTGCACAAGCTCTATTCTTGCACAAGTTCTCTTTCCTCAAGAGCTCTTTCTCTTACCCTCTATTGGGATGTTTGGCCTTCACCATTTGCACTTCAGCCTTTAGCACTTTGGCACTTAGCACTACGGCACTTGGGATTGGTGAATTACATCAATATTTATAAGCAACCTTTGTTTAGCTCAACTTGGGATTCTTCAATTGTTTTCATCTTGCTTTGGCTATTTCTCGAATTGGAATAAGCATTTTCAAAAGTTTCCCCATCCAAAACACCATGTTAGAGCATGTTTCCTTAATGACATAGATTTCTTTGGGTTCATGTAGACATCTCTTGTGAAAGCCCTTCTTTTGGAAGATGTCTCCTTTGGATTGGGATATCTACACTTCTAGGGAGACATCTATCTTTCTAGGGAGACGTCTCTTCTAAAGGTCCCAAAAATTCAAATGCTCCTTTTGATGCTGAGAGCCTCCAAATGCCTCCCAAAAAGTCCCCATAAATCCTAGAACCTTCCAGGCTCATCAAAATAAGCCATGAAAAGACATTTAAAACATGATGAAACATCCAAGAATCATCCTAAAAAAATTAACATAAAAAGACACACATCATGTAGAGTAGAACAAGGAGATCAGAAGAGGTGTCCCTATAGCAGCTCTTCCACCCTTAAAAATTTCATGCTTCATGACCTTTCACAATCTGGAAGGCACCATGCCCCCATGACTCAAGGCCATCATAATAATCATGACTCCATGCATTACAAACATTATAATGAACATCATTTAAGGTTTTGGTTTTGAGCTTTCCTTGCCCATGGAGGCCTATCCTCATGCCCACTATGCTTCCTTTATCTAATCATTTCCTTGAAATTATTTCCTTGCATCCCCATGATGACTCAAACCTACAACAAATAAAGAAAAAGAAAAAGAAAAAGGATTAGGCTTTCTTAATCCAACATCCTTTGTTTGCTTCTTTTTCCTCTTCTTCACCTTCTTCTTATTGGTGTTTAGAAAACTACCACTTAGCTTTCTTTCATCACCACCATGTAGATTACCTTCATGCTACACTTCCATTTTACAACCAAGAAAATCAAATCCATTAGCACACTTCACAAATTTATTATTTCTATCATCAATAGCAAGCATCTCCAAATTCTAGAAAATCATATCATTATCAATGTCTTCACTTACATCAATAATGACCTTCTCACAATGACTATCCCAATAGCCATCATCATCAAACAAACTATCATTATTAGTCTTCTTCTCACTAACAATGACATCAAAATTCACAACATGACTCTCAATGTCATCACAATTACTACAATGATCATGATGATCATCATTACCATTGAACAAACCACTACCAAGCGGAAGTGAAAAACTAGCATCCATCATACCAACTTCAACATGAGAGACATTACTACCATCAACAAGGTTGAGCTCAATCCTACTTACCTCTTCATGGCTTCTCCCATCTATATTTGGTTCAATTTGATCTTCAATATGTGGCTACCCAATCCCATCAAAGCTTGAAGGTTCATGATTCCAAATAGAAGCTCCTAATTCCAATGGTTTCTCATCTTTGAAGGAATTAACAACAATCTCTTCATCCTACTTTGGAGGTACCAACTCAGAAGGTAAACTCTCCTCCATGATCTTAACATTAGATTCATCAAAAACATCATTAAAGCAATCATTCTTCCACATACCTTGGCTAGAAGACTCACCTCTCTTCCATGATATAGCCTCAACTTGACTTAGAATCTCCTTTCCCTTACCATTAGATATAGAAAAGTTGCAAAAATAATGAGTATCATACCCTCTAATGCTACACTTGATCTTGCTTGAAGAATTCCCTTAATCTTTGCCACTCTCTTGAGTTAGATCCTTCACCTTCCATGATTTACGAGGTAGGAACTCTCCTTGATTAGCAACATACACCATCTTGGACTTTGAAGATTTTTTGGTGCCTTTTACGAAGGTCTTGGTTTCCTCCCTTGAAACCCTTGAGTATTGAGCATTCCCTTGTTGAATAAGAGATACTTGAGAACTCCTTTTCTCATTGATCTCTACGTCACTAGACCTTTCATCTTCCTTCCCTTCTTGATGGATAGAAGATATCCTATCAATTCTCCTTAAAATATTTCCCATGTTAGTCTTGAATTTCTCCATATCCCTTTCTAAAGTTTTTGTAAAATCTTGGTGCTTGTGGACCTTTACTTTGGGAAGACCTTCTTGCATTTTAGCAACAAAAGATTTAAAGGAGTCCTTGAACTCTTGAAGCTCTTGATATGTCTTCTTATTTAGACCCATACCTAAAGAAACAAAATTGATATGCAAAATAAAATATACAAATATCCACAACAATGTTCCTTTCATTCCATGCAAACACCAAGCTTCAACATAAAAGTATGGAAACCTCCAAATCTTGGCTCTAATACCAATCTAGTGTAGGGGTTGTTACACCTTAATATATCCTAATAGGACTCAATCCACAACGTCCATGAAAATCTAGCTTAGAATGTAATAATAACACAATAAAATGGAGAAAAATTCCCTTATATTAAGATAATTCTCAAAATATATAGAAAATACATCAAATATGAGGAGCCAAGCTTAACTCAACACTCTCCCAAGGATCTTAGAGGCCACACTTGTCCCCTCTCAATCCTAAATTGCTCACAATGGAGCCAAGCTCAAGATAAGACACTTATAAGAGATTCTTCTAACCTCTCTCAAGTGCTCTCCCTTGCCTCTCACTCAACTTCCTTGCATAAGCTCTTATCCCTTGCACAAGTTCTCTTCCCTCAAGATCTCTCTTTCTTATCCTCTATTGGGATGTTTAGCCTTCAGCATTTGCACTTTAGCTATTGGCACTTTGGCACTTAGAACTATAACACTTGGCATTGGTGAATTATATCAATATTTATAAGCAACTGGAAGGTAAAAACCCTAGATACCTTTTCTCAACTCAACTTGGGGTTCTTTAGATGTTTTCCAAGTCTTCTCACCTTCCTCCTAGCTGTTTCCATCTTGATTTGGCTATTTCTCAAATTGGAAGGGGTGTTTTCAAAAGTTTCCCCATCCTAAATGCCTTGTTAGAGCATTTTCCCTTACCAACATAGACGTCTCTAGGTTCATGTAGACGTCTCCTATGAAAGCCCTACTCTCGAAAGAGATGTCTATGTTTTTTTGGTAAACATTTCCTTTAGACTTGGGACATCTACACTTCAAGGGAGACATCTTTGGGGAGATGTCTATCTTTCTAGGAGATGTCTCTTCTGAAGGTGCCAAAAATAAAAATGCTCCTTTTAATGCAGGGAGCCTCCAAATGCCTCCTAACAAGTCTCCATAGATCTTGGAACCTCCTAAACTCATCAAAATGAGCCAAAACACTCCAAAGCATGCCAAAACATCCAAGAATCATCCTCAACAAAATCAGCACAAAAAGACACACATCATGTAGGGTAGAACAAGAATATCAGAAGAGGTGTCCCTACATCATATACATAGTGGCATCAACTATGACTATGTTGTCTTTGTTCTTTATATTTATGCTATGAGAAAGAGGAGTATTTATGCTTTTTTTCTTTGCTAAATGTTTACTTTTCTAAAATGGTTGTTGCATATTTTGTTTGACTAATTTTGATTTTCTCCTTATTTTGATCACCTTATATTCCATGAAAATACTTTAGCTCCCCTAGGTCTTCATTTTAAATTCATTCTTCATGTTTGTCTTGAAGTCCTCTATAAGTTCATCATTTGTCGTTGTGAAGATGAGATCATCTACATGGAGAGAGATTATTATGAAATTCTTGTATCATTATTATACTATAGTGTTGGTTCAAACATGCAAGATGAGTATCCTTTTTTAGAAGATAGTCATTAATTCTATGGAACCAAGCTCTTGGAGCTTGTTTTAGGCCATATAGGGATTTCTTTAATTTGCAAACTTTATTTTCCTTACCTTTGATGGTGTATCCTTTTAGTTTATAAACATACACTTCTTTATTGATACCATCATTTAGGAAAGTTGAGGTTACATCCATCTAATGTAATTTTAATTTGTGATGAGAAGGAATTGAGAGAATGAGTTTTATGGTTTCGAATCTTACTACTAGAGAAAAAATCTCTTCATAGTCTATGTGCTTCTTTTGTTTGAGCACCCTTGCAAATAGTATTGCTTTATGTTTGATGACTTCTCCTTTTTCATTAAATTTGATCTTGTACATCCATTTACAAACAATTACCTTTTCTCCTTTTGGTCTATCTTCTAATTCTCCTGTTTTGTTTTTAGTGATGGCTTCATATTCTCTATCCATATTTTCTTTTCATATATTTGTTTTTAAGGCTTCTTCTACATTCTTTGGTTCAAGAGAGAAAGCTTAGTATGCCATGTTGTTGATAATATTAGATCAAGTAGTTCTTCTCTCTAAGTTATTATCCAATGTGTATTCTTGAGGGTGATTTATTTGTACCCATGATTTGGGATTGTTTTGTATTTCTATCCTTTCATTTGAATTCTAAAAATCTCTCATGCCAAATTTATTTTCCATGAAAATGACATCTCTAGATGAATGCCATTTTTTCTCGATGGGATCATAGCAAGTATATTCACTTGTCTTGGTGTCATATCCTAGAAAAATTCATTTCTTTCCTTTGTTTAGTTTATCTATGAATCGCTTTGAAATTTTAACATAATAGTGACATCCAAATGTTCTTATGTGTTTTATTTTTGGAAGTTTTTTGTAGAAGAGTTCGTAGGTAAACTTTTATTCGTAGGTAATGTAGGTTGCTAAATTCATGACCATGCTCCAAAAATTGTTAAAGATTTAAGCATTTTTTAGAAAACATCTCACCATGTCTTGCAAGGTTCTATTTTTTCTTTCTATAATAACATTTGATTGTGGACTATATCCACATGTTGCTTGATGAAAAATGCCTTTATGTGCACAAAAATATTTGAATTATAGATTAATGAACTCTCCACCTCTATTTGACCTAATGGCTTTGATGGATAGGCCCATGGTGTTTTTCATGATAATGTACAAGTCTTTGAATTTGATTATTACCTCAACCTTGCTCTTCATGTTGGATGTCCAGGTATATCTTAAGAAATCATCTATCATGACAAGTGTATAATATGCTCCTCCTATAAATGTGATAGGCATAGGTCCAATGAGATCCATGTGGAGAAGATTAAGAGGGCTTTCTTTTTTTTGTATAATTATTATATGAGGACTGTTGATTTTATTTCCTTAAATGAATGTTTCATATTTTTCTTTGGGAGTATATTTGATTTGAATTCCTATTGCTTTCTTTAACTTGATCAATTTTTTTTCTAGTTTGTTGTAAGAGGTGTGTCCTACTCTTTTATGCAAAATTTTGGTTTCTTCTTCATTTTTTGTTTGATGCTTAGAAATGCTTTGATATGGGTCTTTGTGTATTCCTTTTTATAAATTAGTAACTTAGACAATAGTTTTGCTATTATCCTAGCTAAGGTTTCCTCTCAAATCAAAGTGACTGTAATCTATGAAATAGATTCTATTGTTGTAGGATTTTGTTCTAATGATTTCTTCTTTGTTTTGTATTTTAATAATGTACTAGTCATATTTGAAGCTAATTTTTATTCTTTACTTGGCCATTTTTCCTACCAAGATAAGAGGATTTAAGACATCAAGAATGATGATAACCTTGTTGTTTGATAATTTGATAATGCAGTTTCCAACTCCTTCTATGTTAAGGTGGTCACAATATCCTCTTTTTATGCCATCAATTCTTTCTGATTTTTATTAAAAAGGATGAGACTTGTATGGTTTCATATGATTTGAACATCCATTATCTATAATCCAAGAATTTTGCTTAATTATTTTTCTAGAATTAAGAGTTTTGATCTTACCTTGATGATCTTCTTGATTTGATGTCATTACTCCTTTATCTTGGAGTTGAAGAGCATCAAGTCCAAAGTTATACTAACATATTTCTATGATATGGCCTCTTTTATTATAAAGTTGGCATATAAGTATTTGATCATTTTTATATTCTTGTAAGTTCTACCTTCCTCTTATGAAAGCTCTACCTCTATTATCTCTTTGTAAAGTCTCTAACTTGTGTGGGTTACTTTGGTCCTGAGAATAACTTCTATTAAATCTTTATGTTTCTCTATTGAATCTTCCTCTTCCTTTACTAGCTCTAAAGACTCGTTCTTTATTGTTTTTGTTAATTCTTAAACTTTCAAGGATTCAAATTTAAGCAACTAGATCATCCACAATGAGTTTCTTAAAATTTTCATTTTATAGAAAGTTCATCATCATGTTTTGGTATCTAGGATCATTGTAAAGAGTTGCCACAATTTTTTGTACTTTTTAATGCTAAGTAAAGCCACACCTAAATTCATCAATGGTTTTTATACCAATCTACATCTTTGTAAAACACTCTTCAATGTCTTCATCTCTTCTGATTTCTAATTTGTCAAATTGAATTTTGTACAATAGTTCTTTTATATGTTGATTTTTGGTGTTGCTTAGATTATATGAGCATAATCTTTTCAACACTTATATAGAAGTCTTTAATAAGCATAATATTCAAACTAAATTTTCTAATTCATTAAAAATAATGATCATTCTTACATGTGAATCTTTTCTATTCCGCTTTTCTTCTTCTAGGAGTTCTTGAATCAAAGGACCTTCTTTGTTTTTATTTTTTCTTTTGGGATGACTTTGATATAGAATTCTATAAGTTCTATCACATCTCATACTTTATTAGCTTTTGGAAATATTTTTATCATTTCTTTCCAAAGAATGAAATCTTAGGTCCCATTGAAGGTAATGGGAAATTTAGCTATTTCCTTATTATAGCTTATGATGGTTGGCTCTGATACCAATTTTGTTAAAAACTTCTTCTTGAATTGTTGACTTATGTAGTTTTGAATCTTGATCTTCTAGATGTGATAATTCTTGAATGTTTGAAATCCTAGACTTTGAGATATTGAATTATTAAAATCTTGATAATGTATTTATTATGATGGTTGATAATTTGGTTGGACGGATGACTAATAACAATGAATTGATAATTAAGAATGAAATTTGATACTAGTGATAGATGTGTAAATGAGATAAGAAAGAAATATGAAAACTCATGAAATTGCAAAAAATATCAAATGTCTTTATTTCCTTCAAAACATGTCATTTCATTCATGTATGGCCTTACAATTTATAGGAAATGATTAGAGTCATACTTGGGGAACTTAAGAAGTCATTCCCTATAGTGAAAATAAAGAAATTTATAAAAAATAAAGGTGATTTGGATCTAAAATAGTTTAAATCCACCCATCAACTAAAAAATAAAAAAAATACTTTAACTTTGTGTACATTTGTCTTCATGTAGGTAGAGCATTAGATACTACTTAACAACAAGAGGTGCATCAAATACACAATTAGAAAAACAACAACTAAACCAACAAGATGTGCACATCTACATAAGAAACACATACACGATACCATTACCAAAAATGAGCTAACACACATTCCTACTCTAATGTATCTAGCCCTAAGCCTTACTTTGATGAGAAAGATAATGCTTGAGCTAGGGTAGTGAAGCCTCCCCAACAAGCCTACATATCGTTGTGATGAGATTTACAAAGAAATCAAGACTATGTGATTTTATTAGTAATGATTAATATAGCATGAAACTCAATGGGATCTCCATACTTCTAGAGGAAAATAATCTATGATCTACCAACAAGACATACTTTTCTACATTCTTACCTACTTGAAAGAAGTGATGTCTCTAAGCTTAAGTCTTTGTCCATATGCTTTTTTAAACATGAGAATTCCCAATGAATATCAAGGGACTTTAAATAAATAAAAGCCTTTCTAATAATTGCAGATAAGAAGGTCCAATGACTAAGTTTATTCAACCATAAAGCATAAATATTAAACTCAACCTAACATCCAATAGAGGCTTAGAGAAGTTCATGAAACCCAAGTTGAGGAAGAAAATGTTTATTTCTTTTCATGTAAATTCTACCAACCTTTATACTTGGGATGAATTCTACTCATTTAACCTACAATCCATTCCTCTATCTCTAGTTGTGAAATAAAAGTATAAAGTTAATCCTTCTGCAACAAAGAAGACGTTATTTTGTATCTTAGGAGAACTACTCCCCATGCCTAGTGATAGCATGCCACTAGCATGTGTAGGAATCTTAGGATTCTAACCTCACTATGGCATCATTCAACTCCTTAATTGAAGGGAAAGACACACCAATTCTTCACCCCTTAGAAACAGCCTATCTTAGATCTAATTTGGTATAATCTAATTTGACACATGTCTATAAAAGTTTATTTTTGTAGACTATACTATGACTCCCATTTGAAAGTGGTTACCTATGGCGAAGCACTTCTATACATCCAAAAGGATAAATCAATGTGATTCTTTGCATAAAAGTTTATTATGGAAGGCTACTTATTCCTAAGATCTTGTCATTCATCCCAAGTATTCTTTTCCAAGAATCTATCCTATATATATACCAAGAATTCAACTTCTAATCTAGATCGTAACCTATGCTGTGCATGGTAATGAAGAAATGAATCTATCATCCTTTAACTATCTCAATATTTGGAGTACCATGAGACCTCGATGTTGTTAAATCAACATCCCTTAGATTGAACTTTTTGACCATTGAAAAATTGAACATTAGATGGTATTTGAATAGATATTCTAGCAACTATAGCCTGTGAGCAATTATGTTGACATGAAAAAGGACCTTGAAAGCCTCATCATAATGCCTTAAAAATTTTTGTCTTGTCCCCTTTTTCGGGCTCATCTTTCCCATGTAATTCATCTTCAAAAGAGTTCATTTGTCAACAATAATCTTTATCAGTCTCCACCTATTATCTACATGCTTCTTCATGTGCTAGATAGACTTCTCAAAGTATAACCTAGCAACTTGGATATGATGCATCTAAGATTTCATAAATTCATCTAGTGAAGGATTGAATCTTTAATGTGAGGTTTTCATTAGTTGAGGCATTGATGATTACCTTCCCAAGGTCAACTGTACTAAAGAGAATCCTATGGTTAAGGTCTTTTGAATGTTGTAGCTAAAATAACCCACATGTAGTAGAGCCACCTAGTTTATTTAATCAAACTAGATGAAGTACATTAATTACTCTTCAAAAATATTGTTTACCTATTTCATCAATCCATCAGTCTAGGAATGATGACTTGAAGACATCCATAGCTTTCTACTTAATATTTTGAATAACTTCCACCAAAAATTCCCCATGAAATAGGATTCATAATCTAAAATAATGCTTGATAAAACCCAAGGTAGCAAACTATGTTGTCAAATAACAATGATGTCACATCCTCATTCATGCAAGGGGTAGAGCATAGGATGAAAATGACATACTTTGAGAATTTAGCTATAACTGCAAGGATGTTAGAAAATCCTTGGATTATGAGGAGACCCATGATAAAATGCATAGAGATAGTCACTCATGGAAGCTTTAGAATCTATAAGGAGTGAAGTAAGCTTTATTATTGGAAAATCAAATAGTTCTATACAAAATTTGCTACATCTATTTCCAAGTTAGGTTAATTGAAACTTTGTTCCACTAATGCCACTGTATATTTGTATACCAAATGGCCTACATAAAGAGTCCTATGACATTCATTGATGTTTTAAAAGTCCAAGGTACCCCAATGAGGGACATAAATTTGATTCTACCTAAACATGAGCAAGTCATCCACTTTTTTGAAAGTTGATTTATTACTATCATGAACCTACTTTAAAAAGTCCTACACATGTGATCATTATGTAGTTCATCCTTGATTTTTTTCTGAAGTTCATAATAAAGTAGGTACATTTCTTCCAATCTCCTATCTCCTCCATAAAGATGATTTTTTCAGGTTTTAAACTTTCTAGAGACATCTTTGAGATCAAGGAGATCTCTTGACCAAGAGCTAAGCCCTCACAAGAGACATGTGAAACATGAAAGAGACACTTGACATAATGAGGAGATGTCTCTCCTACATTGGAGACTGATGAGTAGAAAGTAGTCCCTACTCCCAACCAGACAAATCACCAGCGTTCACTAAGCGATCCAATCGAATTTTGTGGACTTTAGCTCACTAAGTATACTAGGTCTAGGTAGTGAATCTAATAGACATGATCATTGTCTTCTCAGTTTCACTTGTGAATTACAAAGGTATGGTTAAGTGTAACTGAGGCATATGATTTTTATCATTTTACATTTTTCATTTAATTTACTTAAGTTCCAAAAATAAAGTAATTAAATTTTTAATTATTCAAATAACCAACTAATGCTTAGCTAATCCTAACATAAGCATCCATTCCCACTTTCTGTACACATTCTAAAAACGTTGCAACACTATTGGGTTATTAAGTGTAAGTGCTACTTAGATTACCAAGCATTAATGTATGCTCAAAAGGGTCATACTTATGTACATTAATTAATCACTATGAATTAATTACTTAAATACATTAAACTAAATTGCATGAATAATAAATGCATGAAGTAAACATTAAGCTAAGTTCAAGTGCTACAGGGTTTATTAAAAAAGCTCATCTTTAGTGCCATTCACATTGAGGTGCTTAGGTACATCAATGTACAAATAAAGATCTGTACACTTCTCAAATCTTAGTATGGGCACTTAGAAAATATTGTAACTCTAGGAAGATAAAATTGCAAGAGTTCAACTAGCAACTAATGATTGAATTCCATAAATGTGGTGAGTGTGCACATTTATATAGGCAAAACAAGACACTACGTCAATGCATACATGTGGACATAGCAAACCACACATCAACATGATTGAGTCGATGAGATTGTGACACAGTCAAACAATGACTTATCATACCCTTACGACTAATTGAAAACTCATCCTTGAGTGAATAATAGGAGGAACAAGTTTCTTACAAAATTTTGGGTAGGTATGGGACTATTGATTAACTGATTGACACAAAACTAACTTAACTAATGCTAAGTATCCATGTGTATGGATCTACATCTTTTTACAAAACTAGTGTTTGTGACAACAAAATTGATCACCATTATAAAAATTGACAGCACAACTCGTATGGTGGCTTGAATACAAGGAGAAAAATAAAATGGTCTAAAGTAGTAAAGGTTCCTGAGGTGTTGAAGGACCTTCTCCTACCTCTGGTGCATGTTTCTATTGAAGTTGAAGCTATGGTTATGGTTGTTTGGCTATAGTTGCAACTACTTGTGCAAGACAGAAATCATCTAGTAATGCTTTCATCTTCTCCTCCTTACTTTGGGGATCGTACATGGTTCACATAGCATCACTAATGTGGACTGATATGAGAATATCTCATGGACAACGAATTACAAGGAATAGCTTGTTCATGTTGAAAAACCTAGCTAGAAATTGTTTGCATTCTAAATTGAATGTTTTAATAGTGTTCTATAGTTCCTGGTATTCATTCATCCTATAGGCTAGATTCTTAGCTATTGATCATTGATTAGTGAAGTGTCCTTTGAGAACATCAAGTTTAACATTTGTTGCTTCTAGTTTCTACTTCATCTCCTTACGATGTTGGAACTTGGCCTTGTACAATAGGTATGAGCTAGCCACCTTCTTCTCCAAATCTAACCTTGGCCTTCCAGCAATTAGCATTGTCAAGTTTGCATATCTGAGGTTGACGAGCTCCATGTATTTAGTCATCTCCTCAATTTGCAACTCCTTAAGGTGGATCTCTACCTTGTTGTATTCGTTTAGTCCATTAAAGATGGGCTACCATACATCACCTCCTTGTTGGAGCTGTTTGAGGGCCTCATTAACTTTTACCTTCACTAGTTCGATATGTTTCTCATTGATTTCTTTTTGCAAATCGACCTGGTACCTGTAGTGGTTTTTGATCCTTTCAAATTTGAGGGCCTTATTCTTCTAGGCAATGATTTTAATTACAAACTTCTGGTAAAGAGCATGGACCTCCTTCATCAAAAGATTATGATTTTATACTACCAACCTCCTTAGATCCATGGTCACCTGAGCAAGTTACTCCTATTGTTGTCTCATGTATTCAACCATTTGTTCTTTTTGGAGCTTAACATTATGCAGATGATGATTGTCCTTGGTGATGATTATCCTTGGTTACAATGGAATTCTCCTAGCAAACCTTTGACAAGTCCTTCTGAATCTTATAGATAGTGGCATTTGCTAAGGATTAGTCAAAGATTGCTGACTCCTTAGCATACTCAACCTCTCAAAGTTTATCCTAAAGCTATTGAAAAGCTTCATCTTTGATCATAGCTTGGCTAAGTATGGTGTGATCAGTGAGGTGGGCTCTTAACTTTGCAACTTTAGTAGCCAATTTTGCTTTATGGTTGCCTCAAGTTGGGCATTAGCAATGAGGTACTTGCCCTTAGCCTCTAATAGCACTGACTGGGTAATAGTGATGTTATCCAAAAGGTCAAACACCTCTAGAATTGGTTGTTAAGTTGAGTTCCTACTAATCATTCTAGCAACTCCTCATGTTAGGCTACATTGAATCTCCCACTTGCCGCTCCTATGAACATTTGCACATCTCTGAGTGTAGCACTATCTAGCAATGCTACTGTAAGAACATTGATGGCTTTGCCCATTTTATCAACCACTACCTCAACCACTATTTCCTATTCTAGATGCTACATCACCAAGATAATTACTCCATTTCCTTCCTCAAAGCACACTGAGAAGGTAGCGACATTTCCAAAGATTTCCAAAAATTGCTACAATCCTAGGATGGACACAAGTATCTCTTGGATAGTAGGGTTTGAGCGCATAGATGCCTACAGTCTTTGGACAAAGAAGGTTGGCATCATGTCCTTCAACCAACTTATAATACGAGCTACCTCATTCAAGTGACTAAGGGTTGGTTAGTAGAAAGATAGATCACCACTTAGACCAACTTGTTGTTGCTACAAGAGTTACTTATAGAGCTTCTACATGTGCTCCATGGTAGCATGAACGTCCAACATTGTTTCATGAGTGGGTTGTCGTGGTGGTTGCTCCTCTTCTTTCATCATGGTATAGACCTTGTCTTTCATCAATTTTATCTAAGAGGTGGCAAGAGCATGTCTAAGTGTGTCATTGGAATAGTGTGTTATTCCTTCCCTTTTGCATAATTTTTTGAGAAGGCATGGAAAGGGGAGCACCTTCCTTCCACGCTCTTTTTCCTTGAATCTCTTTTATATCTCAAGATAGACTAACTGTGGGAGGTCGACTAGGAATTTTTTGCTCAAAGCAATGCATGCATGGATAGAAAAAGCTTACACCTTGCTTGGCCTTACCATCGGATTGAGGTGATAGGATGCTATCTTAAAATAGACACATTCTACCATTATGAGTACATCATACTCTTTGTGATCCACATTCTATCCACTCCTTTTTCACTTATGGGTTTGCTTGTGTTGAGATCTCTACCATATTGATCCCAATTTTAGGAAAATCGAGAGCCTAAGAGATCGTCTCCACCAAGTAGGACATACTAATGTCCTTGATCTTCATAGTGGCATCTGGCTGCCTATTGTTCTAGAAGAGATATGTCTCTCCCATGTACCACTTCCCATTGGAAGTGATGATGGGCCACATGGGAGAGCTCTACAATTGAGTTTTGACATATTCTAGGGCAAAGTCTAAGGAGGTACCAAAGTTTAATTCTTGGAGAACTCAACATTGGATATTCTTAGATTGGATTTTCCTAAGGTAGGATTCAATCAAAGTTACCTCAAGGTTTGTCCTTGCTCCCAGTGCCTCTTCCTAATGGGATTGCTTTGTTTTAGCTTGGGGAATTTGTTGAACAAATCCCACTTTAGGCTCCTCTCAAAGAGGTCCCATTGCATCATTTTCAGCTACCTACTCTTGGGGTTGTTCTTACAATTGGCCCATTCCAATTTTGAGCTACTTGTCCCTTGATTGGGATGGTCCTCTTTCCTATGGACACTTAGGTCTTTATGCCATCTATAATCACAACATGATCACAGATAAGCGTTTAATGTGTAACTTTGGAACATTTGAGTACCTTATCTTCTTGGATTTGTTACACTTGGCTAAGTTGTGATCATGGAAGGTTTGATTATTTTAATATTATTTTATTATTATTTCACTTTAGTGTGTACCAAAGTTCATTGGAAAAGTTTAACTCTCTTAAACTAGTGATTTTAATATGATTTTATTAATTAAACCTTGTGGGAGATAGAAAAAATTCAAAATTTTTTTGTTAAAAACCTAAGGTTTATGGCCCCCATGACCTAGAGCTCACCTCCAGTAGCTACATGAATGAAAAAAAAGGTTAATCAGATAAGTGGTTTGAAAGCTATGGGCTCTAGAAGGTTCTAGGCTTTGAAAATTACAAAACTCCTTTCCTATTTGAGAGTAAATGACAAAAAAATTCACAAAGTGTTATGCCTATTTATAGAATTTTTGCACTACATTGATGAGATCCCATAGATGGCATCATGTTGACATGGTCAGCTACATCGATAAGATCCCATTGACACGGTTGGTTACATCAAATTTGAATTAGAATTTATTATGAATGGAAGAAAAATTTTGAAACACCAAATGAATTTTTTGAGTGGTTGGTGATGCCATTTGGACTCACAAATGCACCTGATACATTCATGAGATTGATGCATGATGTACTCAAAGAATTGATTGGTAAGTGTTGTATAGCTCTAATGAGAAGAAGTACTTGAATCACATGAGAAAAATGTATCTTGAATTCAAGAGGCACATTTGATTATTAATATGAAGAAAAGTCATTTCTTTAGGAGGAAAATCACATACTTGGACCATGTGATTTCTAAAAATCAAATTTGCATGAAAGCTACCAAGGTAAGGGATATTAAAGATTGGCCAACTCCTAAGAATGTTGGGAAGGTAAGATCATTCATTGGTTTAGTAGGTTTTTATCATAGGTTCATCATAAATTTTATTGATATTTCTTAACCTATGTTTGCTTTATTGAAGAAGAATAAAGAATTTAGGTGAGGTGATAAAACCCAAAGAAGCTTTAACTCGTTAAGGGAAAAACTAGCCAATGAAATGGTATTTGTAATTCCAGATTTTCATAAGCTTTTTCAAGTGGATGTAAATGCAAGTGGACTAGTCATTGATGGGGTAATTTCACAAGAATATAGGCATGTTGCTTTCTTTCTTGAAAGGTTAAATGAGTCAAGGTAAAAATATAGCATACATGAGAAGGAGTTGTATTCTATTGTTCAAGAAATCAAGCATTGAAAGCATTACTTGTTGCCCAAGAAGTTCACCTTGATGATGGACCATAAAGCACTATAGCTTCTAAATTCTCAAAAAAAGTTCAATGCTAAACACATGAAATGGACTACACAATTATAGAAGTTCAATGTTGTGCTCAAGCACACAAGTGAAAAAACCAACATGGTAGTTGATCCATTGTCTAGGACACATGTCATCAATTTCAGTGTGTTTCATATGAAAGGTACGGGTGATTTTTCTAATTTGTATAAGCATGATTGTTATTTTGAGCAAGTATTAAAAAGCCTCAAGGAACCATTATTGAGAAGGATAGAAAAATGAAGGGACTATCATATTCAAGATGAATTGTTATTCAAAAAAGGAAGATATCTATTCCTAATTATGATTTTAGGAAAATTTTGTTTGAAAAGCATTGTGGTGGCATGGTAGGTCATATGGGTAGGGATAAAATATTGAAGCTTGTGGATAGGAACTATTTTTAACCTATAATGGCAACTAAAGTTTCAAAATTTATGAAGGAGTTCTTAACATGTCAAAAATTCAAAGGAGGTAAAGGAGATAATGGACATTATATGCCTTTGTTAATTCCAAATGGTCCATAAAAAAGTATATTAATGGACACTGTGAGTGAAGTTCTAAAGACCAAAAGTGGAAATGATGTTATCTTTATTGTGGTGGAAATGTACTCCAAGATGTCATACTTCATTCTATGTAAAAAGATAAGTAATGCTTCTCATGTTGCAAATTTATTTTTTCCATCATGTTATGAAGTTGCATGAAATTCCTTTGAATATTTTTAGTAATAGAGACCCCAAGTTTGCTAGTCATTCTTAGAGGTTCCTTTGGAAAATTTTAGGAAAAAAATTATTTTTTTCTAATGCATACCATCCATAATCTAATGGTCAAATCAAAGTGGTGAATAAATCCTTATTGAATATTTTGAGGTATTTATGTGATGAACAATCCAATCGATGCAAAAATTTGTTATGTCATGCTAAATTTTTGTATAATAATTTTTTTTATGTTCCAATTGGTATGAGCCAATTTGAAGTGAGTTATGCTTTTTTTCCAAAGATGGTGAACAATGTAAAAAGCTTTGAGGGAGAAGTGGTTAAGTTAGTGCTAATTTTGTGCAAGAGATAAGAGATCTTCATACACAAGAGAAGGTAAATTTGAAGAAGAAGACTAAAGAGAGAGTTCTTAAGAGGAATGAGGGCAAGCAAAAGCCTAACTTTTGCTATTGGTGACTTAGTTTGGATGCACTTGAAGAAGAAAAGATTAAGAGGCATTAACTTCTCCAAGTTAAAAGCCAAGAAGATGGATCCTTTCAAAATAAAGTCCAAAATTATTGATAATTCTTTTGAGATTGATTTATCAAATGATGTTGACATGTCTTTTATGTTTAATTTTATAGATCTTATGCACTACTATGGACTAGTTGATGATGGAACCATCCAAGGAAACATCAATGAATTAAAGGAGACTATTGACAAGCCCAGGTATTTAACAAATAGGAAGGCAATCATACTCAAGAGAAGGAAAGCTTCTAATACTCAAAGAATGAAGAGGCATGAGTACTTGATTCATTGGAAGAATCAATCTGATGCTACTGTTGTATGGATCCATGAGATCAAACTTGTTGAGTAGGGAATTAGTTTTGCCCCTACTCTTCTGTTCACATGAGTTTACTTTTTGTAGGATATGAGAGTTGGTGTGGGAACATCTCTTTCAATCCTCTTTTTGTTTTCTACATATGGTTTTTGTAGGTTTTGAATGTTTTGAATACATCTTGAAGGTCAAGGAAACATATTAATCAAGAGTTGAGCCTTCATGAGAAATGTCTAAAACATGACGAAAATGTCTATCATAATGATGAGAACTCTCTTCTAAATTGGAGATGTTTCAAGTAAGACTTATTTCACACACTTAAGATGGCTTAGGTAAGACATCTCAACCAAAGTGGATACATCTCCCAAGTTCATGACACATCTCTCCTACATGTTGAAAATCCAAGTAAAGATAGAAACATCTTAGAATCCTCAAATTAAGCTTGAGGAAAGGTTTTTAGATTTCTTGTCCTTGGTTTTCAATAAATATTATTATTGATTCATGTTATGAAAGATGAGATTAGGAGTAACATGAGAACACATGTGTGAAAGTGCATGAGTCTGTATGCAGCTCCAAGGTCAATTGTATGTGTATATGTGTATGTTTTTCCTTTGTATCTCTTATATGCTATGTGTGTTTAGATTTCAATCCTATGTTTGTGGAAGAGATCTCATTCAATTTTTTCTTACATTGAGAACAATCATTGTGTTGTTATAAAGACTTATGATCTACAATGTTATTAAGTGTGCGAGTATTTTGTAATCTTTGTGGGTTGTGGAACCACTAATTTATAATTTTCTTTAACCTAATTAAAGAAAGCTAGTTTTATGGTTTTCTAGCAAATTGAATTATCGTCATAATAACTGGATTTGGTAGGCATATTTGAAGGGTTTCAAAGTAATGGATTGATCCTGCTCCACATGGTTAGCCACCACCCAAGAAAACTACCAAACACCTATCATAAAGATTTTGAACAGAGGCATTATCTATTTTATTTAAATTGAATTTAGTTTGAAATTCTTCCCATTTTAATGACATAGGATGGGTTTTAATAGAGAAAAAATATACAATATGAAGAGTACCTTGATGATTGAATTTAATTCTTTTCACATGAGAATCATAAGCAACTAAAATACTAGGATTTCCATAACATGGTGTCTACTAGACAAACATATATTTGATGAAATCCTATAAATGTTAGGAAGGGTACCATTGCAAATAAGAAATAATTTGCTACCATTGCAAATCCTATAATCCTTTAATTTTAATTTTAGTAAAAGTGATGCCCCAATTTTTTCATCAAGTGTTAAACTAAATTTTTGACATAGCAAGATAATCAAATTTAATTCAATATCTAATAAGCAATTTTCAACTTTCATCACCTTGTAAAGCTCTTAAAATTCATTTGGCAGTGAGAAATATGCCTTGACAATAGAATCAAGGAAAACCCAAACCATCAACGTTTTTGTCAAGGATATAAGATTTCCAATTAACTCAAGGAAAGTAGTGGAGGGTATCATTGTTTCCCTAAGAAAAGGATCTAATAAGCTACTCTAACTATTCATATAAACTTTTAGAAGGATCCATAAAGAAAGAGTAATAAACAAGATTAAATTGCAAAATTCTAGAAGTAGCAATAAATCTTCATACTAAAGATAATAGTTTGCTAACTTAGTTACTAATTTTTTGGTGAACGTTTTGAAGAACTTTCTTCCATATATGAATAGAAACAACTAAGGGACAAAAGGAATTCCTAATAAAGTAATAACATTAGAAGGTTAAACCGAACTCTAAGGAAAATTAGAAAGCTTCAAAGGAATCTTTCAAGCTTGGATCCCATAACATGAGTTTTATTCCAATTACTAGTAGAACCAGAGGCTTTACAATAAACTTGGATACAATGAAGGGTAGTATTTAAATTATCTTCAGTTTCTTGTAGAAGAAGAAAGCTATCATTTCTAAAGTGATTATTAATAATTCAACGTTGCAAAATTGAAAGATATAAACCTTTGATCTTGTCTTGAAAAAGATAGTGCTATATAATATAACCAAAAGCATCACACTAAGAATAAAAAGATAAGGAGTAAGAGAACAACTTTTCCTAACTAATCTTTGAAGAGTAATAATAGAAGAATAAGTATTATTAATGGATATCTTAGTAATAGCATAGGAAAATAACATTTTAACATGAGAGATAAAAGAAAAACCCAAGCCTAGCTTTTGTAACGTAGCCAAAATAAAAGACCACTCCATCATGTCATAAGCTTTAGCATAATCTAGTTTTAGAAAAATAATATCTTGATTAGTATCCATGGTCAAATTTGTTACCTCTAAAATTGTCAAAATGTTATCCAAAATAAATCTACTTGAAATAAAACCAATTTTTGTTTCTTTGACTAATTAAGGCAAATACATTTGAACTTTAAAAGCCAAAGCCATAGTAATAATCTTATAGCTAACATTCAACAAAGTGATAGACCACCAATTAGTAATCTCAATTACTTGACTTCAAAATAAGTTTTATCAAAGCTCGATGAATAATTTGACCAAAGGAACCTTTAGATAAAGCTTCCTGATACATGTTGAAAAAATAAATGTCAATATCATCCTAAAATTCTTTATAAAACTTACAAGGTAGACCTGCAAGGCCATGAGATTAATCATTAGCCAAAGAGAAAATAGAAAATTTAAATCCTACATAGTGAACATGTCATCCTCTTCCCAAATAGAGTAAGAATAAGCAAGAGTCACTAATGTACAAAAATCTAGAGCCTCTTTATCAATACCTTTGAAGTACACATATGTGAATAATGAGAAAAGAAAGCATTTAAAATATCTATAGAAGTAGAAAGAATCTTACCATTAGCATAAATTTCATCAATTTGATAACTCATTTTAGCATCTTTTAAAAACTTAAAGAATTCTTTTGAAGCTCTATCCCTTATTTTCAAGCAAGATAATAGATACTTAAGTAAATCACCTTGTTCCTTATGATTTTCAAAAACTTTTTGCTATTATTGAAGGCTCACAAGATGTTGTTGCTAAATAATTTCATCATGAGAGGTATGAGATAAATATTTTTCAAATTGATGAATTTTTTACCTAGTTTCAAGAGTAACAACTTGAAACTTTTTAGCTAAGAATTTACCAAAGTGTCTTAAAAATCTTACAATGCTAAGAATAGAATTTTCCTACCATTCAATAAAACCATTAGAATTTACTAGTTTTGGAACCAAGTTTTAAACATGTCAAAAGGACCTATGAAAATTTTTATTAGATAAAAGGAAATATCAACAATACAAATCTTAGAGGAAAGATTCACATGCCTTGTTTGTTGAATTGAGAACTTGATGGATAGATAATCTAAAAGAGTGCATTTTCCATTTCAATGATTTTCCATTTTTAGAATTGATGAGTGGCAAGGTACCCCTACACTCAACCATACAAATACAAGCGTTTCACATGCGATCCGGTCGAAATCTGCAAACGGACTAGTTGTGGCACCTAGATAGTTATCGTTAGGTCACAGTTCGCTGTCTTCCCACCTGGACTAGTGTTATATTTGTCACGTATGGTTTAGTCTAGATGAGGTGTATGATATGTTCCTAATTCTAACGCTACTCCTGAAGGCAGTGGAATGTAAGATTAACTAAGCTAAGCTAGGAGGAAAAGGGTAAGAAAATCTAATCTAGCCTAAGTGCGACGAGCAACTGATTCCTTGATCAACCATACACATCTTGGACCTCGTGCACGACTACCACTAGGACTACCAAGCATAGATCCTAGGTACGCCACTGGGATTACCAAGTGCATATCCCAGATACACCACTGGGTTACCAAGCGTAGATCCTAGATACGCAACAGGGCTACCAAGTAGTCACACTTAAATGCTCGTAATCAAGTCGTACTCGTTCCGCGTTCTAGGAGTTCAAGGGTGAGAGAGAAAAAAGTAAATAACATTAAAGAAATAAACAGCTAAATAAATAACAAAGTGAACACTGCAATGATGAAGTAATCTTGATCTTTATTTCTGGTCATGTGTGTGTCCAAGTACGGCACACTCGAATAAAGACACCGTACAATTACATTCACCACATTGCGGGCAGACATGGGAAAAAATATAACTCTGGAGGGATCAAACTGCCAGAGCTTCGCTACTTCTATTTTGGTATAAGAAACAAGGGAGAGCCACCTCTTATTTATAGATATGGCGGCAGACTGCGATATCATGTACGCGATATCGCGGCCTATGTGAAACGCATCTCATCATACCCCCACGACTGAATAAAAACTCGTCCTTGAGTTAAAAAGAGAACAAGTTCCATTGATTACACAGTGGATAGGTATGGGATTATTAACTAGGAAAAGAAATGAAACAATGCCGCAGTGTGGGAAGACACAACATAGAGAAGAAAATACTACAATTACAAAAATGTGGAACTCATGTAGTTCTTGGTGGTAGTGGCTCCTCCATGGGTGCTTTCCTTTTGTCACGTGCTCCAAGCTTTGAAGGTTGATGACACTGAAGAATAGCCTTTAGCTTCTCCTCTTCAGTCCAAGGGTCTTGTGTCATCCATGCTAATGTTTCGATGTTTGATAGAGTTGGCACCTCCCATGGACAGGGTAGTTGCGAAAACATCTGATTAGCTTTGACATACCATGCCACGAACACCCGTCGTTCTTCTTCATAGGCTCTGGCTTTGTCTTTGTATTCATGAAGCTCTATTAGCCATCGAGCTAAGTTGGTTACAACATCTTTTTGTCCCTAGTAGCTTTCTTTTACCACCACAAGTTCAGAATTTGCGACATCTAGTTTCTCAGCTAGCTTCTGCAAATTCTACTTCATATTTGATGTGGGTGGAAGCTACCTGCTACTCAAGCTCTGACCTCAGGCATCCTACTATTAACATGGCCAGGTTGGCATATTTAAGGTTTGGCAACTCCATGTATTCGGTCAAGTCTTGGATCTGTAGGTCTCGGTTCTTAATTTTCGCTTGGTGGGCAAAGGCGTAAGTGTCCAATATGGCCCTCCAATCAGTGTGCTGGGCACTGATGTTGTTGATTTGAGCCTTGGCCATATGGATCTCCTTCTCCAAGATTTGTTTGTACATCCCCACCTGATCACGAAAATGCTCCTTTAATTTCTCATGTCGTTTAGCCTCATTCTGGCATGCGCTTATCTCGATGGCTGATTTTTGGCAAATATCGCGTACCTCCTCCATTGAGAGGGTTTGATTTTCTCTAGCTAAACGGCTTACATCTCGGTTGACCCGAATGAACTGTTCTCGTAACTGATGAAAGTGTTCATCGAGAACAATCTTTTGTTTCTCCACAGAAGTCAACCGAGGGTTATCTGCAACCAACTGCTTATTCTCTTCTTCTAAGGCCTTGAGTACCTTAATATGCGCATGTGTTTGCGCTTGTGCTGTGGAGGCATCCTAAGTGGTTGTCTCCTTTTCTTCTACCACCTTCTTATTTTTTGCAATTAGCTTTGTTAATTGCTCAGTTCTGAAATTTTCTAGCTGGTCTGTGGGAACAAATTGCAAAGGATTCTGCTGTGCTTCTTGTAAGGTTACGAGATGCTCTTGTAGTTTCTGTACTTCAGCTTCAGCATGCTCGGCCCTTACTTCGGATATGATCAGCTTCCGTTGTGTGGAAATGAGGTCTGATTTAATTGCTGTTACATCCTGGGGGATGTCAAACAGAGACATGAAAACTTGTCCTGTTTGAAGCAATCTGTCCAATGCATCCTCATGTTCTGCAGGAGTCATTGAGGTTCTGGCAAGAGTTTGAGCATCCTGTGCTCCTAAAAGATCTACCGATGGCACAATAGGTACATTAAAGGACTCTTTGATATGGTCAGTGACCACCTCAGCAGCTCTCATGGTATCTTGGTGTTGCATGACCACCACAGTGGCCCCTTCATCAGTCTCTAACTGCACTTGAAAAGATGCCGCATTTCTAGAGATCTGTTGTGACCATCTGCTTTCCTCTCCTCCTGTTTGGATGGATAATTCACCCCTTGTGTGATCTAATGAAATAGTAGGCTGGTCGACATCATCGATGATGTGGAAGAGGTTTGCATCATCATGACTTCCCCAACTAACTATCTTAGCGATGGCCCTAAGATGGCTCATCGATGATCTGTAGTCTTGTAGCGGCGGTGGCTGATCCTGGCCTGTGCTGGGTCCTACTTCTTGTTGTTGGCTGGGACCTGTGGCTGGAGGTTGACTGGGTCCTACAAGTTGAGTTGCACGTGATCCAATCATCTATTCTTCTTCTTCATTTGGTCCCAGCTCTTCACCAGTGCTCTTTCTTGGAGCTAGCGCCTTTAATAACTCAGCATAAGAAGCATTCTGGGCCTTTCGGAGGACGTCATTTGTGTATCCTCAAATACCAGCCCATCGGCACAGTTTTCTAATAAGGTAGGGAAAAGGAAACACCATCTTTCCTGACTTCTGTTCTGGAATTGCCTTAGGATCTCCGTTAAATATAGATGGGGAAGATTAGCGTTAACCTTTCCCATCAACACTGCACATCCCCTTGCCGCATACGTAGATATTCTTTTCAAACCTTTTGTGGGGAAGAGGTGATAGGTTCCAATTTTGAAATAAACCCGCTCTTTCGTTGTCAATTCTCCAAAATTTTTATCTCTACCATAAGCCTTTTCTAACCAATCCTTCCACACATCAGGGTCTGATTGGGTAGATAACCGAGCAACATGGCGGCCTGAATTCAGAAGGTTTAACACTTCCGAAATCACCTGTGCAGAAAAGTCTACTGTCACACCACAAATGTTAACCGTGGTACCTTGCTCCTTATTGTGCTAGAACAAGTACGTTTCACCTAAGTACCAAGCACCACGCTTAGAGAGGACAGGCCATAAGGGAGACCCTTTAAGGTGATCCCTAACAACCTCAGGAGCAAACTCTAAAAAAGGTTTGAAGTTAAGATCCATGATCACCGCAACAATTGTGGACTTCGTATGGATAGCTTGAACACATTCCGGGGGCAACGTGAGTTGTTGTCCCAGTTCAGGCACAGTAGTAGCTTCTCTTTCTGCCTGCCTAGACCATCTTGTAGGAGGTTCTTCTTGATGGATGCTGAATGATTGCACCTCTTGTTCTACATGTTGTCTGGTAGGGACCCGTCTTCCACCTCTTCGAGGTTGTCTCGCTTCACCTTGAATAGGACCTTCTCGCTACACATGTTTCAGGGCCATCTGCAATCACATGGGTCAAGCATTAGTAAGGTTGTTTTCAAATTCAAGTTATACCTTACTACATGCCTTTAATTGAAGATCTCATGTTGTCATGTGATTGTGCCCAAAAATTATGATAATTGGTCCTATGGCTTAGGTGGATTTCATTTTAATCTCCCGGTGTACCTAAGGTCATATGATTTTTGGCACAATTTTTTCTAAGTTTTAGTATTAATTACCCTAATTGATGTCCTTTGGGCGATGATAAATTTCAAAAAAATTAGGCACTTTCAGCAAGTGTCTCTCCCCCATGACTAAACTGAACACTCTGGGTTCAAGCAGGTTCAAACGGAATTAAAATTGGAGTACCAACACGCGAGATATGAGTGAAAAAGCAAGGGTCATGCAATCGAAAGTCGTAGAGAAAAATTTCAAAAATTCCCCCCTGCATAAATGGAAAAATGATACTAAGCGTTGCGGCGGGGGTTCCTATTT
>MNCI01005676.1:0-20404 GCA_015680685.1 Gnetum montanum | reverse complement strand
AAGCTAATGGTCAAGCTGAGGTTACCAATAGAGAAATCACAAGAATACTAACAAGAACTATTGGNTTTGTGCTCTGGTCCTTCCTATACTTGCTAAGAGTTCTTGTTAGTATCCTTGTGATTTCTCTATTGGTAACCTCAGCTTGACCATTAGCTTGGGGATGGTAAGGTGTTGTGAGTTTGTGTTCAACCCCCAAGCATTGCATGAGCTTCTGAAAAGTAGTGCCGGTAAAATGAGTTCCATTGTTAGAAATTAATGCACATGGCATACCAAACCTGTTTACAAAATGTTTTTGTACAAACTGAGTAGTAGTAGAGGATGTATAGCCAATGAAGACTATTGCTTCCACCCATTTCATATAATAGTCAACAGCGACTATGATGTATGCCTTTCCATTTGACATGGGCTTGACAAAACCCATGAAATCAATGCCCCAGATGTTGAATGATTCTAATGGTTGAATCCATTTTTGAGGTCTCTCCATTTGAGTAGTCATTGCACCATCTCATTGGCATTGTTTACAAGAGTGAATGAAATGGTGAGCATCCCTAAAGAGTGTTGGCTAATAGTACCCTACCATCAGGATTTTAATGGTCGTGTGTCTCCTAGCATAATGTCCTCCATAAGGACCTTCATGAGCATCTTGGAGAATGTGTAGTTGATCAACATTAGGAACACACCAATGAACTAGACCATTGATGCACACATTGTAGAGGTGTCCGTTAATCTCTATGAAGTGCTTTAATTGGTGAAGAAACTACTGTTTATTTTGGTGGTCCAACCCTTGTGGCATCTCCTGAGTGAGAAGATAGGTGAGAATGTTATCATACCATTTTGGCTCATTGGGCATTTGTTCATTTATTTCTCCAATAAAGAGAAGTTCATTAGGAAATGTATTAGATAATGATCTTTTTTCCTCTTTGTTATCCCATTGCAACCGAGACAAGTGATTAGCAACCACATTCTTGACTACCATTGTAAGATCGAATTCCTACATGATCACTAGCCACTGTATAACACGAGGGCTCACCATTGGTTTATTCATTAGGAAGTGAATGGCACTATGATTAGTGTGCACAAACACCTTGTATCTAAGCACATAATGCCTAAACTTCTCTAGAGAAAATACCACTACCATAAATTCTTTTTCTGTAGTGGTGTAGCTCAGTTGTGCACCCATAATGCTTCGACTAGTGTAGTGGATGTAGTATGAATGTTTCTTGTTATCTAACTACATCAACATAGCTCCCAAGACATAATTTGATGCATCTATCATGATATGAAATGGTCTGGACCAATCAAGTGCTTGTAGAATTGGAGTTTCCACAAGCCTTTCTTTTAGTTACTAGAACGCTTTTTCACATTTCAAGGTCTAGACAAAAGGAACATCTTCTTTGTTAGCTTCACCAATGGTTTTGCAATCTTAGAGGAATTATTTACGAATCACCAATAGTAGCCAGTATGTCCAGGGAATGACCAAACATCTTTAATTTTTTCTAGCTAGTGGATTATTCCTTGGATGATCCTTATTTTTTCAGGGTCCACCTCAATTCCTGCTTGTGAGATTTTGTGCCCCAGTACAATGCCCTCTTGGACCATGAGATGAATTTTCTACGAATTGAACTAGAAGTTGGTTTTGACACATTGTTTTAACACTTGCTCAAGGTGTTATAGGGCTTGCTAAAATGTAGCTCCATAGGTGGAGAAGTCATCCATGAAGACTTCTACACCACTACTGATCTATTGAAAAATGCTCAGGACCAAATGTTGAAATGTGGCAGGAGCATTGCATAGACCAAACAACATCTTAAGATATGTAAAAGTCCCCCAGGGACTTGTGAACGTTGTTTTTGCTTGGTCCTTTGGTGTAATTTGAATTTGGTTATAGTCACTATAACTATCTAGGAAGCTGTATTGAGCACCTAGTTAACAAATGGCAACAGAAAGTGATCCTTGAATGTTGCCATATTCAGCAACCTAAAATTGATATAGACCCACCACTTGCCACCTTTCTTTAACATAATTATGAGTGGGCTAACCCACTCACTATCCACAATGGGATAGATGAACCTTGCCTTGAGGAGTTGCTCAATTCCTTCCTTGACCATTTGCTTCAATTTTGGGTTCAACTACCTCTGTGGTTGTCATTTTGGCTTCATGGTCAAGTTTATGTAAATGTAATGCTGGCATATCCTAGGATCAACCCTTGTAAGTTTAGGATATGACCAAGCAAAAGCTTGCTCGAGTTTATCCATGCTTGTGACATATTCACATGTCAGGCTCTCAGTTGGTGTCATGCAAAGTGTGCTACTTTCTAAATCATTGGTCAGCCACTAGGTGCCCTCCTGTTTTGTGGCTACTATGTATAGACACCTTTGAATTTCTACTTTTGGCACACATTGCTTGTATGCAGGATGGATACTTGCTTGATGGCCCAAAGTTTGTACACACAATTACACCCACTATCACTGTACATGATGCATGGAACTCTCTTCTTCTTGATCTTTCCAAATGTGTTTTCTTTAGATATTTGTAGGGAAAGATCTCTAATGCCCATTTTTGCATTGCCAGTACTTAGCCATGCCCTTCCCATAATGATTGGAAAGTTCCCTTTGCAATTCTCCACTTTGATTAGCAGGAAGTTGGTAGGATAAGACCACCCACAGACAATGGTCACAATGTCTTCTACCAACCCCAAGGAACAGTGATGGACTAGTCTGCCAATTCCAATATGATGTTGCTCTTCTTGAGAGGAGGCAAGTTCCAGGTAGTGTACATCTTATGAAAAATAAAATTAACACTAGAACCTAAATTGAGAAGAGCCTTTCATGGTTCGTTGCTAGTAATCTACAAATAAATCAAAGGACTTCTAGGATTAGTTAATTCCCTAGGAAGGTTTCCTACATAGATCCAATTGGACATAGCATGAGTGAGCATTACAGTATGGATCCTTGGCAAAGTTTGGCTTGAAGGAGGCCTAAAGGAATTTGATATGGAGAAAGAGGTAGAAGTAGGGTTGTCAACCACAGATGTAGGTGAAGGCTTAGGTGGGCTACGAGGTTAAAAGAAAGGTCTTTTCTTTGATTGGGCATTCAACCCCTTTGATTGCTGATTGAGTTGCAAATTAATAGACCTTGTAGCATTGCATTATTATGGTTGAGCTGGTAGTTCACCCTACATAGCAGGAGTAGGTGGTAACTAGAGGAGACGTGTGTGCAGGGATAAGAGGAGGATAAGGATAGGAGGTGACATCCCTTCTTTCATGTGGAGAAGGAGTTTGATAGTAATTAGAAGGGTGGTAGTAAGGTTGAATATTAGAAACATGACTAGAAAAGTCACATGGACACATGGGTTGCTAAACGTGATAACCATATGGATTAGGCTATCGATAAGGGTATTGTTGCCTTGGCAGTGAAAATGCTCATAGTTATGGTTGCTACCATTATTGGTACTATTCATATGGTTGCATTGGAGCTTCACTTGAATAATACGGTTGTTGCTGGTGGAACTAACTAAGATTACCTTGAGGATAAGGCAACCTTATGGATGTTTGCCTTTGTGTAAGTCGTGGATGTAAGGCATACACTTCAGACTCTTGAAGATGTGACACAATGGGGCAACATCCCTTAGGATGTTCATACTGGTAGACATCACATCCATGATCATCACCTAATTCACTATCCACAATCTCTTCTATTTCAGCAATTTTACTCTTACCTTTGTAATATGCACATTCATCTTTCTTACACCTCTTATGCACACAGTCACTACCTTGTTCTCTAGACTCTTTAGAAATTTTGAGGACAACTTGAAATCTGCTATCCATGGATTCCCTTACTTGATCAACCTTGGCTGTAAGTTCAAATTGGAACTATTGAAGTGGCAAGGCTTTTTTATGTATCCCCTCATCAAATATGAATTCATCCTTGCTATTATAGAATCAAATCTCCTTCTTGCATATGGAAGGATCATGATTGCACTCGCACTTTCTCTTTTTCTTAGTTCATCCTCCTCTTTGGTGACCTACTCTATTAACCTTTGTACCTGATGAGCAGTTAGTTCTAATAATCGCCCTTGGGCATAGATACCAAGGGTTTTCCTCATTTCATTACAAAGCCTGTATACAATGTGATGGATTTGAGCTAATCAAGAATAATCATGGCTAAGACATTTGTGCATCAAGGCATAGTATCGGCCAATGGCGACATCCAAGGGTTCATGTGTTTCTTGTTTTCACCCTTGAATTTTCTTCCTTAAGTTGGAAACCATAGAGTACGTTTGATACTTATCATTAAACAACTCAAGCATGGTACTCCATCGTTTAATAGATTCCAACTCTAAAGGTTGATGCCAGTTCTCTGCTTCTTTAATGAATGTCCTAGGGAACAACTTCAGTTTTTTCCACTCCTTCTCTATGTTTTGCAAGACACATGCATCTTGGAAATCTTGAGGATGATTCCACGTATCAAAGTTATATCCTCCTTCAAATCGAGGAATATTATTCATGTCTACTTGTTTGATCTGATTATCTTTCACATACATTGTTGGGATTCTAACTACCTCTATGATATTAAGTATACTTCAAGTAGTAAATAGAGGTTCATCAAGGCCTTGATCATGGTGCCTACGATGCCCTCTACTACCCTTTCATTCATGGAGATGTGCCTCTCTTGAATGTCTATGTCATTGATGTTATTTGTCTTGACGGTCCCCTTGATTATTGTGGTCCCATTGATCATTGCACTCATTTTGATCACCTCCATCACGATCTTGCCTTCTGCAATCATGAACAGAGCCAAAAGAAGAAGCTGATGATGAAGGGGAAGAGGAAGGAGAATTAGCACCATCACTATGCCTACTACCACCTCTTCGGTGATTGTGACCAAGATCACAACTATGCTTTTTGTCGGCATCCCTCTCTTAACTTGCCCCTCCAGATCCTTCTTTGTCATTGGATCCCTTATTACCAAAATTAGGCTTGTAAAATATGGAGTGTGAATTTTGGTTTTAACCTTCATTGCCAAAGTCAAAGAGAGGAGCGTCATTATATGGAAAATCCCACTAGCTTGTTGGTACAATAGGAATGGAGGATCGTTAAGCCCTTTTCCCTTTGAAAACTCATAGCATTATTCCAGCTACTGATCTTGCAGGCATTGTGCTTCAATGGGATGATAATCCCTAGCATTAACATCTTCCACATTATACTCCCCATGGTAGTCTTGAAGACCACATCGTGCAAGCATTTGATAGAGCATTGTAGGAGCAGCATGATCGGGTATCAACACAATTTGTCTTCCATGTCACATCACCATAGCTATTCATCCTAGTGCAGGATGAAGGTAAAGTTTGACACATACTCATCAATATGGGTATATATAATTTGGTACTATTGAGGCTTTGTTAAATGAATGTTATCAGCCTTGGGTGAAGAAGCACTCTTATGAGAAGAAGACATTTTTAGTTAGCAAATAAAAATCACAGTGTGCTCTGGGAATTTGTTGTAGTAATTGTGAAATAAGATATGACTCTCAAGTTCATTCCAATGGTTTAAATACTTTCATTGGGTCCTAGATAGCACACAAAACAACAAAAATATCCCTAACAATGGTGCCAAAGATGAGCAATGAGGTACCCCTACGCCCAACCATACGAATCACTAAGGCATTATGCACGACCCAGTCAAATTTTGTGGACCTATAGTTATCTCATACACTAGTTCCTCTAAGACGTGAAACAATGTTGAGAATGTTCATTGTCTTCCCAACTACACTTGTGAGGCTCAAGGGTATGGTTTAAGTGTAATTGAGGTATATGAATTTTTGTCGTTTTATATTTTATCAATGTAATCACCTACAACAAGAATAAGGGTAGAGTAGATTGAAAACTAATGTCTATTGCCTAGCTAGCCTAACACAAGTAACCACCCCACTTTCTTGAAAAAATCCTAAACACATATAGCACTACTAGGCTACCAAACGTTAAGTGTTGCTGGGTTACCAAGTACTATATGAATGCTCGAAGTGGTCATGCCCATGTTCATTAATTGTTGGAAATAAATTGCTTAATCAAATGCATTAAAATAAAGAGCAAGAAAGTAAAATGCATTATAGAAAATATTAAGCTATTCTTAGTGCTACAAGGATTGTCAAAAGAGTTCATTTTATTCTCATCACACTATTGCACTCAAGTACATTAGTGCTCGAATAAAGAATCGTACACACTTTAGACTCCTTTTGTGGGCACTTAGAAAATATTTTAACTTTGAGAAAAAGAAACTACAAGAGCTTCACTACTCTAACTAAGAATGACCAAAAACTCCTAAAAACTAGAGCCTAAGTGTGGTATTTATAGACTTGGGAAATATACCCCGATGTTGGATATGTGATGTCAGACCAAGGCCCCGACATCATGTACCTGATGTCACGGCCAAAGACAAATGGTGATTCATCAACATCTACCACTATATTTTTCCTACCTAGCTAAAAGAAAAATTGCATATTAAACTCTTACAATAGGCTCAACCATCATGCTTTCTTTGACTTCAACTTGAATTGATTAAGGAGGTAGCTCCTAGCATTCTTGTTAATTTTAAATGCCACCTAGCTAAAAAGGAGATAGTACCACCAGGTACGAAGGTAGAGCATAATGACAAATGTCTCCTTTTCATGCACTAATCACAATTTTTTTTTCTAATCTAGCTTCTAATATTCAAACACCATTGGATGGTTATCCTATAAGAGAACTTCACTAATTACCTCATCTAAAGCATTAATATGAACTTTTAATGACTTTGAGAAGTTAGGAAGAACTAACATAGGTAGAGTTATGAGGGCCATTTAGATCCTATCTAAAGCTTCTTCATATTAGGCATTCCAGCTCCATGGGATGTCATTCTTTTGCAAATTAGTTAAGGCTATTATCACTTTAGAGAATACTTAAACAAATTTCATGTAATAACTTATCAATCCCAAGAATTGGCATAGCTAATGCACATCTTTTGATACATGCCAAGTGGTAATGACCTTTACCTTCTTTTGGTCTCATTTCACCTCATCTCCACTAATAATGTGGCTTAAGAATTTTAGCTCTACCTTACAAAATTCACACTTTTCCTACTTGACATATAGTTTATGCTAATGCAATTTGGAGAAAATTAGTTCTCAATGCTAAATGTGCTCTTCCATCAAACAAGAGTACATCAAAATATCATTGAGATATATCATGATGATCTTTCCTAGGTACACATAAAACACCTTATTCATGAATGTACAGAACATAGCTAGAACATTACATAACCCAAATGATATGATCATCAACTTGTACAAGTCATAACAAGTGGTACATGCTATCTTGTCTGTATCACCTTTTTCAATCCACACATGATAGTAAACTTGATGAAGGTCGAGTCATGAGAAGACTTAAGCCTTCGCTAATTGATCAAGCAAGTCTCAAACCAATGGTACCCTATATCTATTCTTGATTATAAACTTATTCAATATTTTGAAGCCATAACACAATCTCAACAATTCATCTTCTTTCTTAGTAAACAATACTATAGTTCTATAAGAAAATTTGAATGGTTAAATGTAAGCCTTCTCCATCAAACTTGCTAATTTCTTTTGTAGCTTTGCCAGCTCATGGAAAATCATTTTGTAAGGTCACTTCCTAGGATGGGTAGTTCCTAGCAGTAGCTCAATCTTATGATCAATCACCCATAATTCTAGCAATTCCCTAGGCAATTCCATTAACATTAAATCCTTATACTTCCCTAGTACATTTTCAATCTACACACTTATCTACATAGAATTTCCTTCTTCCATCTCTCTATTGAGTTAGATTTCTAACAACCCATTTCATCACCATGGGCATGAAAATTTAAATTTCATAGATAGTACTAGTTGCTCCCCATGTAGAGGTCTTCACTAGATAGGAAGAATCCTCATGTAAAATATAGAGAGCATTCAGGTATGGGGCAACTAGTACCTTTACTTTCTTAAATAATTCTTGTCCACATATGACTTAAAAAGAATTAATATTTAGGACTAAAAAATTAAACCTTCCACTTTATTAGCCTACCTTCACATCCAAATCTTTCACAACTCCCATGCATCCAATTGGATAAAACTTAGCTAACTTCTAGGATGCTTAAGCTGGTTGCACTTATAAATTGAGGGTACAAACAATTTCCAATAAAAGAAAGTTATGGCTAGTATAACACCCTATGTTCTTGACCTCCTTAATCTATCTTTAACTTCTATTAATCTTTCTTTGATATATTTCCTATGGAGGATATGATCTCATAACCTTTTAAACAATATTTTTGTGTGTTTCATTATATTTGAAAAACATTTTAATTATCTTTAACTAACTTATGTTATATTTTTTTTTTTGAAAATATTCCTATTTTAAATTTTAGTGTTGGTATCAATTAGCATCTTTTGTTAATATCATTTTATTTATTTGGATATTATTGATTTATAGTATTTCTTACGGAGAAGAGATTGATGAAAGATGACATTAGTTATGAACTAGCATATAGACATTTTGGAAAAATATCATATTTTCATAAACTTGTCTAAATTTTTCTTCTATTTATTTTTCTATGTGAATTGGATATTTTCTATTATTTACCATATTCTTATTTGAAATTTTCTAAGTATCATGAATTTAATGAAGGGGATAATCCATTGTAAGCCATTATTGCTATATTGGCTGTAAGTTTATAATCTTATATTTAATTGAAAGCTTTCATCTCTCATGCATTGATCACTCTTACTCGTTGATTATTTCTTCCTCTCTTATAGTGATCCAATCTCTTAGCATTTAGGTTTGCATGTTGTAGATCAACTTTCTTGTAGTCCAATTTGCTAAGGTAAACTAACCAGCCAAAGCTTTGTTCCTTGTAGATTTTCAACTTTGTTGTAGATCAACTATTATTTCCTTATTACTAGCTATGTCATCATTGTTTTCAAAAACTCGGATGTGTTATTATCATTTATTGATCTTTTGCAATTACTTTCCACTTGAATGAGATGTCTTAGAGGTTAGGAAGACATCCTTTGTGAAGTATTGAGAGCTGCATGAGATGTCTTACAAGAGACATCTCCTTACAAGGCAAGACGTCTCTCCTACTAGGGTTGTTTGAAAGGTCACTCAAACTAAATTTTGGAGCCTCGTTTTGTGCTCAAATAGGTCCCCTTTAACCTCAAAACATCTTGAACTCATTGAAACACATCTGAATATGCCTAAAAGTAGGTGAAACTCACCATTTTTGTGACCATCTTATGGTTGCTATTTTCTTATCCATTTCATGTTGTTCTTATGATATTGAAATCATTATTAATCTTTGATGTCTCATTTCCAAACTCTTGATGATACCTTTCAATGGGATTAATGGATAAGCATTGTGGAGAGTTTAGGTTAACCTCTAAAACTTGACCTATGTCGTGTATGATCATAATCTATGTAGACATATCTAAGTGTCAATGGGTAGGCATTGTGAAGGAGAGGGTTGGCTTTCTTGCTTGATCCACATCACTTAAGGTTACACTTAGATTATGAAGTTGGGTGAGCATTATGGGAGAATTGTTTAATCAATCAATGTTAGCTCATGTCACTTGTGAGTGTCATGTGGCTAGTTTTCTTAATGCAGAATTAAAGGGTAGATAATTCATATGATTTTTCTTCTAGGTTTGGTCTATCCAAGACTAGGTGAGATTGGTCAACTATTCCTTGAGGAGGATCACTAATAGCATCAAAGAAAGATGAAATATTTATGGACCAAAAGTCCTTGCAAATGATCAATTCTATTACATTCTCAGTTTTCCTATCTCTTCACATTTTGTGGATATCATGATTTTTGGATTTAGCTTTTGGTATCTAATCTCATGGATTTTGATATGGTTTCTTGTGCAACATGTGCCCTATCCTTTAAATTATTCCAAGTACACCAAAGTGGTTAGCTCAACTAGAAGGTTTCTAACCCTTCCTATGTATGTAGATGTAGATCTAGATGGTAAGAGCTAGGAGCTTGATGATGATGAAGTTGGATCTTTGAAGCTTTCCTTTATGTTTTTAGATTTATTTTTTATGTTGTTATGAAGATCACAATGTATTTAAGCTTTTGTAATGTTGGATATTATCAACTTTCCTTCAAGGCTATGAATTTATTATGTCGTGAGATTCATTTGGATTATGGGAAATGAAATTTCTTCTTAAAGTACTCTATTGTGAATTTTAGTTTTACCATGCACTTTGGTTAAGATTTATAATGTCTATGGTGTTCTTTGTTCTTTGGTTTTAAGCATTATGATGTCAAATGCCTAAGTCATAAGATTTATGTGATTAAACTTGGATTATTAAAGTATGAAATTTTGGGATGTGATAGTTGGCACCTTTGTCAACCAAGGCATTTATCATCTTAAATGGAAATTCATCAAAATCATTTGTACTAGCCCAAGTTAGGCTCTTACTTTAGTTATTCTCCTTGGACATTCTATTGAATTACTAATAAGATTTAGGAGATTTATTTAATTACCCCAAGAAACTCAATATCTTGTTTATTTTCATTTACCTTGGTCACCCAGAATCAAGCTTGTGGTTAATACTTAAGAGTGTTTAACTATCCATCACAATTTGGACCCTTTCTGATTGATCATTGATTGGGGTTCTATGGGTAGTCTTGAGCAACAATGTTTGTAGAGCAAAAAAAACATTGTATGCTAGGATGCTTGGGTGGATGGTCCATGGATCCTCCAAAGCATGTACACTTATCCCCAAACCTATTATAACCTTTAATAGCTCATTATCTCCTATTACCTTGGAAAGAAACCTAGGAACTAAGGGTAACAATAGAACACTAATCCCTAAAGCCATCCCTAAAATTTCTTACACAAATCTATCATATATGTTACTAAATTTTTTACCATTTTGAGATGCATCAACTCCATTTTTATTTTTCTTTTAGGACTTTGAATCAACTAATAGACTTGTTGGTAGTTCAAGTAACTCCCTATATTTTGAGATCTTATGATTTTTTGTCTCCTATTAGGCCCAAGGTTTTAGGCCATTAAAGAAGAGATGAAATTTAATTTCAACATCCATCACAAGAATATGCAACACCACTTTGTCATATTCTTAGAGGTAATCCTCCAAATTCCAAATCTATTAGAGTTCTTTCAACTTCATCTAAGCTTTATCAATAGAAATGTTTGGGTGAAAGTTCTAAACTAGTGAAATTTTAAGGTTTTTGTATGTCTTAATGATCCTTTAAGCTACCTCTAGTTTCATCTCTTAGATAATTCTGAGCCACTAGCTTTGAGTAACTTCTCCCAAGAATTAGAAAGTCATGCTAATCTTCATCTCCTTTAGGTATTCATTCATGTCAAAGAAGTGCTCCATCTCAAAGATGAAGACATTCATGAACTTATCATCATGATAATCTTTGTAGACCTTGGGCTTTTTGGCTTAGTATTTTATGGGTTGATTACCCTAAACCAAATGTGACTACCTTTCCATGAACCACTAAATGGTCTTCTAGTTTTTCATTCCTTGTTATGAGCTTCTCCACCTATGCTTTTAGGGTTATTACCCTTTGTGAGACATCACTCATAAAGACCTACACATCATCAATAACATCACCCATTCATTCCACCCAATTTCATAATACAAAATTTTAAGCTGTGGAGAGCTTGTGCTTAGCTTCTAAATTTAGTTTCCATAAGTATGAAACATCTAGCTTATCCACAAGATCATGGATCATTTTAATACATTTTGTAATTGGCAAGTAACTGAGGATCATGTTGCTAATTTTAAGTTGTTTCCATAGCCCCTTATTGAGGGAGTAATCCTCATGCTCCCCAATAGGTACCCTTTCATCATCATTAAGCTATTTATGTTCATATATTACATCATGTGCTTCATCATGCACATGCTTATCCATGTTATCATGAGGGTTAGGACTAGTAGGAGCCTCGCTCAAGAGGTAGCTCCTCTTTCTATTTCTCTTATGTGTCATATAGCCTAGGAATTGCAAGTAATGAACCACCACTAACTTTGAACCTCAAACCACAACTCTAATACCATGTGTAATGATGCCACCCTTTGAAAATATCATTTAGCATCACTTGAGTATTTAGAAGTAGTAATAAGGGAAGGCAGACTCAAGATGGACTATACCTCAAAGCTTAGAGCAACTACAAGCACATCATAAGAGTGCACAACCTATTAGTCCTTAATTATAGGTATATCAAATAAGCCATAAGCAAAAAAATAAGTACCTAGATCAATGAGATGTGCACACCCACACAAGCAACATAGACATGATATAGTTTTCTTTAGTAAGCTATGACATGTTCCTACTCTAAAGCATCTAGCCCAAAATCCTACTTCAAAGACAAGGATGGTGGACTAAGCTAGAAAGGTAAAGCCTCCTCAATAAGCGGACATATCCTTGTGATAAGAGTCATAAAGAAATTTGAGCCATGTAGTTCTATTGATGATGATTAAGATAAAATGGAACCTGATAGGATCTCTATGCTTTTTCAGTCCCCATTTCGAAGGGAAACAACCTTTGATTACCAACAAGGTGTGTTTTCCTACATGATGTCCCTCATTTCTTTCCTCAATTTATTACCTTATTAGTTTAGCTACTTTATTTTCCTTCTCTCCTCTATCATATTTCTCCGTTCTTCCTTGAAATTCCTTTCCTATCTATTCCCCTTTCTCTCATCAAAACAATAGTGAAGATTGAGTGATTTTATTCTATTCCAGTGAGGGTGGGATGAGATTTAGAGTGAGATGGGATGCGAACACCATCCATGGCATACCTTTAGCCATTTTTTATCATAGTATTTAGTTATTTTCACCTTCAATGACATAGCATCATCCTCATAATTAGTATATCATCAATTTCCTAGCATTTTTCCTTTTCCTACTTCTTTCTTTCCTCTTTCTTTTACAACTACATAAAATCCTCATCCATCTTCTTCTTGATGAATACTCCTTTGGCACCTCAAAGGCATCTATCAAGAGGGGGTAATGTTGTATCCACTTTTTGGGTATTCTCATTTACTGTAATAAGTATGATTTCAACATTTCACATCAAACTAGAGTATCAAAAATTCCACAAAAATAGCATCGCCAAGCACATTTTTTGCTTCCAAAGATCCCCAAAGATCATTCAAATTCATAACCTAGCATATGAACATAAATTTTGGTGACCTTGGCAATTTTGAGAGGTGAAAAAGCTCTAAGTGTCTAATGGGTAATGCTAATGCAAGTGTCATCCCTTGAGTGTCACTTTTGTGTCATCATGCCTAAACTTGCTTCTAAGTCTCAATTTTGACTTAGTGGAATCTCGAGCAATTAATGTAAATCAATCCAAGAATGATGGATATTGATTTTGGGCATTTTTGGTAAGTTCCCCACCGCTACCCCCTCCCCCACTCCCACCTCGAACCCTATGTCATAGGATAAAATTTTTCTAAGGATGATTGTCTAACATCACGTCAATGTTAGTATGAGTGTAACCATCCGCAACACTTATCATCCATTCAAAATCAACATTTTAACCCTAATGTTGACCTTATGGACCCTTTGGTGATCCATCAACATCATTTCTAGGGCTTGAAATGGTGCATTCAACAAGTTTGAAGGAAATTTGAAGGTCAATGATAGATTTAAGACTAAGTGTCAAATTAGTGTCACCCTAGCAGCATCAACAACAAGCAAGGCCACAAAGTTCAACACTCGACATCATTCTTCAACTCCACTAGGTTTGCGGCATCTTATAAGCATCATCACAACATAATTTGGTATCGATTTAGGCATTGGAAGTGATTTTTGGATCTTGGAATTGTAGTTGGGAGGATGTTAAAAATTCTTAGTTTGGTAAGGGTGACTTTGATGCCAACATTAGCATCAACGTCATTGCACTTGCGTAACTTATCATTTCCAAACTCCCAATTTCTGAAAACAAACTCCAATCAACTACACTTGATTTCAAGGTCAAATTTAGAAATCCTAGGCTTATAAATACTAAATAAAAATCCAAATTTAGGGCCAATTTCTTGAGATCTAAAGCATCTTTTAGAATTTTGAGAGATTAAGATCACAATCACCTATCTTCTTGGTAACTCCTGCATTCTCCATGATCATCCTTGCATCCAAACATTAAACCAAAAACATTTAAGAAAACCCAAACATCTCTAGTTCCTAAAATAGAACTAGAATCAATGATGTAGGAAGAATATTATTAAGCAACACAAAGAAGAACACCACCTCTTCAAACTTTATGGGTTGTAAAAGTATACATTCCCCTGGGCTACAAAAATAGGTGCTAAAGTCAAATTAAAAATGACTATTTTAATTTTTTTAAGACACAAAAAATCAAAATTCTAACAATGATATCAAATAATTACTTCTCGTCGAGGGTCCAACAATTCCCAAACATTCCAAGAGATGAATTGTATATAGGCAGAATGTCCAACTTAGTTCTTTCTTTGATATCTATGATAACATAAAAAGAATTAACTTGCTCAAAATTTAAAAAAAAAATTTAGTTTATGAGTTCAATGAATAATATTTTTTGGAATTTTTAAACTTTTCCACTTTAGGATCACTACATATGATGTACTACTTTCTTCCTTTTTAGTATGAGAATCTCTTGAAAGTACTATGTCATTCTTAGAGACTTGCGATGTTTCTTGGATAATAGCATTTGAAGGTGGTACCTTCTCTATTTTTTTTCTTACCCTACTTTACCTCTATCCATCTTTTTTTGTTTTTGTTTTTTGAGGATTCATTTACTTTTCTAATATTTTATCTAAAGCATTTGCAATCCCTTTGTTAGAATTTTGTAAAGTAACTTTTGTAACCTTAATTCCTTAATTTTTTCAACGAATTTAACTTTAGCACCTCTTTTGGTGATTAGTTTGAGATAGTTAAAAACCTTGTGAGATGGCTCATGATAATAAAAACATGCATTAAGAAGGGTAAAATAAGAAATTTTTTAGTCCAAAATCTTTCCTTTGTATGCTAGCTCAATAGAGGATGAAAGCTCTTTGCTTAAATTCAATTCTACATGAACCCTTCTAGTTAGTTGAGCATAAAAACCCCTTTGTTTTTTTAAAAATAACACTTTTTTAATCATGTTAACAATATCCATGATTAAAGGAAAAAAAAACTAATCAGAAAATTGGGAAACTTAATCAAAATCCACAAAATATTTTTTTGTGCTTTAGTAGGATTGAAGTCTTCTTTCCATTTGCACAATACTAAAAAAGTATCATGCGCAAACCATGGAGTCTTCTTAATCACATTATTTGTTCATTCCTCAATTTCAAATTGTAAAAAGATCCTTAGTTAAATTCAAAACAAGAACATTGTGAATATCTCATGGGTCTAATGGATTTTCATCCAATCATTCAAAATTGATGCAAGTGGAATCCTTCCAACAAAAAATCCATTGGCATAATGCTTCAAGAAATCTTGAATGACTGTATCAAGCAAATCGTCTAGCATAGTAAAGTGAGGTTTAAGAAATGAGATTCACTCCTTGCTACTATGGAATTAGACTTTATACTTCCATTCACATCCCTAGCTAGATCTTCGCTCCATACTTCTATTCACATCCCTAGGTAAATCTTCTACACAAGCTATAGGGCTTAAAGGTCATCATCTTAAAGATCTAATAATTGTCTTCTTATAATCATCCCTTGAAAGAGGTAATGAAGCATTACCCTACCACATGATCCTTTGGCATACCACGGGTGATCATAAATTTCCAATCCTATACAGGAGGTAATGAACCATCACTCTACCTTGCAAAGGTAATGAACCATCACTCTACCTTACAAAGGTAATGAACCATTATCTTACCATGTGATCTTTCACCATACTACAATGTATAGACACGAGTTTCACTACGCATTTAAAACAAAAATAAAAACATAAGAAAAAAACTACCATCCAAAATAATGTGTTCAATCCAATCACATAACCTAATAGCAAAAACCAAGCAATAATTATTCAACATATTGAAAGCAAGAGTTGATCTTGACCTACTATGCTTCATTTAGTAATGGACTCCATTTCACCTACCAAAGTAGTCATTCCAATCTTACAATCCCACACCAATCAATAGGCACTAGTTCTTCTATTATTCTAGTTGCTTACACCAATATAATATTAAATTTAAAGGAAATTGCAAAAAATTAAAAAAAAAAGCATAGAGTTACCTTGGGAAAACCTTCAAGATGAAAAACCTGGAAGAAAATCAGCCTTTGGACTGGTAGCAACAACACAGCTTTAAGATTGAAGGAAGCACAAAGAAAATCAATGAGAACAATGGAGAAGAATTGTAGGGAAGGATTACAACTTAGGCATTGTCCATTGTTGTGTTTTGTTGTTGTGTCAAGGATGCTCCCTCAGAGCTTCAGGTTACAAAATAAACCCAAAAAATAAAATGGATAAGGTAGTTTATTTTGGTGGGAATATGTATGGGACCAAATATAAAATAGAAAAAAATAAAATTATAATAAGGCAAGGTAGAAATATCTAAAGAAATTAAGGCAAAGGTATATTTTCCTTCATCCACCTCATATCTTCAACATATTTGGATAAGTGTTATGAGACTGGGATTTTGCAAGTCACTTGTGTTTTCAAAAATAAATTCATACCTAGCAAATTAATTAGGTAACTCCATCATAGTCCAAAAGACCCATGGAAAATTATACTTTTACCCTTTTGACCTTTACCATATGTTCTAACCTGCAATTAGATTTTCACCGACCTTTACCAAATATGTTCAAATTTTAACCTGCTTGAATCACTCAGTTGGAAGAAAAAACCTGGTAGTTGCATAGTACCTTCTGTGAGATTTGGACACACTAATTGTATCCAATGTTACAAAGTGAGTTTCTGCAAGTACTCGCAAAGTCATGGGTTTTCTCTCTCACCCAAGTAACCCACGACTTAGGAGGCAAGTAAAAATCATTGATGCAAATACAATTATGTTTTGAGACGCTGAATATGGGTGATGTCATTTTCTTATCAACACGTGAGGCCCATGTCTAACCACATGGAATGGATCATGTGGTAAAAAAATGCCTACAATTTTATCATGTTTTTAAAATGACTTCATTTGTAACAACATTGCCTCGACGTTGTTTGGCACCCCAAGGAATTCACTAAGAGCTAATAGATCTAGGGCGGAAGACCTAGGGAATACACCTCAAGTAAGCAAGCAACTCAAGAGTGAGTGTAAGCAGCATCCTAGCTTCTCAATATGTACATATGGAAATGCACCTCATGGAGGATAACCAACTCGAAATGAAGACCAAGCAAACAAGCACACAAGCAACCCTGCAAACAACATCAGTGGGAGGGGAAATAATGCACCTACAAGGGAAGGTGCCTCATCCCTAGATCCCTTATGATTTGGTACAAGGTGTGGCTTGGCACCATACCAAAACTATCTAATCTTGGCTACCTACATATCTATGACCACCGTAGAATCAGGGCCATATAATTCTCCACGGTGATGGTAGAATGAAGAGGACTTAAGAGAGAGTTATAACAGGAGGGTGTCCTATTGCTAGCTTGGTACCACCAAGCTGAGGTGGGTTTTCTAACACTTGAGAGTCACCCAAGGACATCTCAAAGTGTTCCATGGCCCCCAAACCATGGGGAGAGCCCAGGAGAACCACCATCCTAGGACATCTCTCACAATCCTCCCCCACACAAAGAAGTGATGTCCTCAAAGTGGAGCCTAGGATAACTTCAAGAGTACACTTCTGTATGGGTTTGGAACTCCGTCAACTCCGGGGATCCGTCAACTCCTCTGATGCCAAGATTAAAGGAAGATACCAACCCCAACACCTGATACATCCTTCCATCCAATGCCTTGCATGAAATGTAAGGGGCACTTAGAGGAAGCCAAAAGACTTCCCAACTCTATGATGAGTGGGAGTAGTCCAACTCAAAGGGCCAACATCTCTAAGGCATCCTATATATTCGTCCCTTCTTAGGTCTAGAGACATATCTTCTTGTGTAGGCCCATACCTATGCAAGAAGATAGCTCCTCTTCCACAAGTCCAGCCGGGTTCCTTTGTGAATGGCATCTCAGCACCCATTGATTTATTTTCATCAATTTTGAGGGCTCACCAGGGCCACTACCCATGGTGATGGACTTGGGAACATCAAAATAAGAGGGAGGACATGCTCCAAAAGAGCCATGTCTCTGCAAGCAACTCATGCTTGCCAAAACTCCATGTTCTGCTACCCACATCCAAACCCATGGGGTCTCACTAGTGCAAGCATCTAAGCACCGATTCCATGTGCATTTGTACCATGCACATTTTTTCCATCATGTCTGTTCAAGCTAGTATGAAGGGAGTTGAGCATGTTCTCCCTTCCAAACAAGGTACAAGGGAAAATATTTTAAGCTTGTCCTTGCCGTCTGTAGACACTAGCATCACATACCTCAATTCACCATCCAACAATATTCCATAGCCACAATGAGAGAGAAGATCCAAAATCTATTTGGAAACTTCTCCAAGAAGCTATTGATGAGTGGCGAGGTACCCCTACACTCAACCATACGAATACAAGCATTTCACGCATGATCCGGTCAAACTCCACAGAAGGGCTAGTTGTGGTATCTAGATAGTTACTCATGGATCGCAGTTCGCTATCTTTCCACCTGAACTAGTATTTGCTTTTTCACATATGGTTTAGTCTAGAGTGAGGTGTATGATGTGATTTCTAACCTAGTGCTACTCTTAGAGGCAAAGGAAAATAACTTTAATTAAGCTAGGAGATAAAGGGAGAGAGAGTTATGCTAAGAGGAAATAGGGGAAGACAATCTAAACTAGCCTAAGTGCGATGAGCATCTGTTCCTTAATCATCCATACACATCTTGGACCTCATGCATGAGTACCACTAACACTTGATTGGCCTTGACATCTTGGACCTCGTTCCTCTTCATAGGCTTGAGCCCTAACCTTTCCTTCTTTTTCTTAGATAGATTATGCAGTAACAGGAGCTCCATGATGGATGCTGAATGATTGTGCCTTCTACTCTACATGTTCTACATGAGGTCCTTAGCCTTTGCCTCCCCCTGGTCATTTGATTGCACCTTGAGAAGGTCCTCCTTGTTGTCTTCTTTTAGGGGCCATTTATAATCACACAAAGATCAATTGTTAGTAAGGTTATTGCAAGAAGTTAAATTATTTCATACCTTACTTTGTTGCCTTTAGTAATTGTTGAATTCTTTGCTTAGTGTGATTTTAGAGTTAGAATTTTTTTTTCAAGGAAGTTGCCCTAAAAGTTTAATGTCAGACCTGGTTTGTTTAGGTGACACATTAAGGGACATGTAATGGTTTTCAGGAACATTTGATAAAATGATGACAAGGGAAAGAATATATTTGGCAATGAAGTACTCAAAGGGTACAAAATGATGTGGTGGTGTGCAACAAGTACAAATTACAAAAGTCACGCAAGTGGGTCCTCCCCAAAGTAGGTTCCTACCTATAATGCCCTTATGTAACCACACCTTAAAATGTTCGTAGGCACTATAAGGATTAAATGTAATCTACACTGATGCAACAAAACACACACATGCTAAATACCACCATGATGAGGTATAAATTCAATGCTACACAGGTCACAAGTCCTAATTACATGGATAGCGAGATGCGAATTATAGAAGGGATTGCAGAGATTGGGATATGAGGTAACTGACCTAGGGCACAATGAATCCTCAGTGTAAGGCATGATTAATGTGTCATTAACCCATTGTTCAAAAATCAGGACCAAGTCATTCCTCTGATCAGTGACATCGCATTGTTTTTTCCCAATGATACATAACAATAAGAGCACCATGATGGCAAGGCGTACGATCACTTGGTGTTTCATACAAGGAAGGAGTGATTTTGCTTTGTGGCACTCTTTCTTTTCTTTTTTTTCCTTTGTTCTTTTTGTGTGGCTGCTTTGGCACACACACACTCTGTCTCTTCTTGTTTTTTTTTGTTTTTGTTTTTGAAGTATTGCTTAATCTAGAGAAGTTGCCAACCTTTAGGCATGGGTGCATGTCTTTCTAGTGGAACCCCCTAGAATAGCATTATTTTTCCTTGATTGAGTGCCTTTTGATTACTCTTACTTCCATTTTTTCATTAGATCTACACGGATCTTAGTACAACCAAGCTGCATGATAACTCCCACAGATGTTACCAAAGAGAATCCACAAGTCCCCTTGATGTTACACCCTGGCCATTTCCGCTTAGTCCATCCTTCTTCACTCTGGGTATGATAACACAAGGTTACTTTAAGCTTTAATGATTAATAATATCATTGTACATAGGATAGAACCCCTTATTAATAGAATGGGTGGATGGATGTTGTG